>JASAND010030450.1:0-250655 GCA_030248195.1 Trissonchulus latispiculum | reverse complement strand
CTTGGCCTTCTGGAATGCCAATTTAATTAACAACAGCGAAAAGGAGATTGCATCCAACGCTTGAAGGGATGGCTGCAAATTTTTGCAGTCTTCCTGCAAAATTTTCGAAACATTTTTAACCATCTTTGCAGCCCATCCCCTTCAGCACACACTCCCCCCGAATGGCCATGGTACAACAACAGCAACAACAACAACAACAGCAACAACAACAACAACAACAACAACAACAACGACAACAACAACAACACCAACAACAGCAACAACAACACCAACAAAAGCTACATCAACACCAGCAGCTGCGGCAACAGAAACAACAACAGTAACAACAGCTGCAGCTACAGCTGTACCTGCAACAACAACACCATCGCCTATCTAGGAGCCCCCCTTGCTCGCCAGGGGTTACCAGGCGAGCGGTAAGCCTAAATCCAGGGTATGTTCTTTTTTTATTTCTATTAAATAAAAAATAGTCAGTATTGGGTATAGGTGCTTCGTCTAAACCCAGAGAGGCGTTCCCAGTTTACCTTAGTTCAACAAAAAAGAGTAATCCAATAGTTTCCGCCATAGGAGCATGGGCAAACTCTAACATCATTGTGGAACGAGTTTAAAGTGATGAGCCTACAGCACAGCCTGTATCTAAGCAAATATTCCCTTTTTTGGACAGAAGCTCCTAGAACTGCATTTTTTGACAAGGCTTGGGGGTGAAAAAGGTCCCCTGGGTCTTGGTCTTGACAAAATATGTTTAGTGCCAACCTCTCACTCACCTTTTGATCTGCTCTACCGCTACACATTAGGCTGATCGGATTGGGAAAATGTACCATCTGCATCAATCGGCCGCAAACGCCGACTTTGGATCTAAGGATCCCTGAGCCAAATTTAACTTTTTTTGCTTTTCAAAACGGGCCAGCTGGACCGTGTTGTAATCCCCCCTTCCCACCTCTCCAATTAATTGTCCGAGGATTGAGGCGGCCGCCTTCGGGTGTGACTGCCGAGGTGGGTCCATCCACAGGCGGTGATGGACCGTCTCAACCTTGGTACTCACCTCGGGTAATTGTCAGAACCAATTATTCGGTGTCAGCCAACCACCCTTCCCCTGCTTAAAATTTAATTATCGTGGCTGACACTACTCCTAACCGGTGCACATCCAACTGGAGTGGGGCGTACGGAAAAAAAGAACTTGGCCTTCTCACTTTGATAGTATTGTTCAACGCAGTTGTAGTCAATGCCACCCAATGTAAAAGGTGCAATGTGGAAATTGCTAAATGGTGACCAGCCAGAATGAAACACAACTAGTGGTTGGTTATCCAAGAGATAAGGCAATAGTATTAGGCATTTTTAATTTAAAAACAATATTGTTTTTACAGCATAAAACTCAAACTTAAGTCTTCCGGGTGCTGCATCAGTGTGCTAGGTTTCATATTTTAACCACTTGATCGGTTCGGAAACACGACCAACACCCAATGCTGCTTTCGGGTACAGATGCAAGAAACTCTTCCAAACTTAGGGGCATCTAGAGGTCGCTGTGGACTAAATTTTGCCGGCGTTATAAAATATCTCACCAGGTCATACAGATTTGAACCGATTGTTTTGTCAGGATAAATAACTCGTCCGTTTGCGTCCGCTTCTACATTAACATGCTGTAGGAGCAGAGACGCTTTATTGCGCAAATGCTTGGGGAAAAGTGCAACAAGGTCAGGCTTATCTTCTTGTACCAGCTGCACTACAGGTTGAATCGCTCCTGGTGCTGTTTTCACTGGAGAAGAAGGAATCAGAGCTAATCGTTTAGCCATTTTAGCATAACTTCAAGCAATGTATGTACTAACTGATTCCTTTTAAGAGTTTTCCGTTTAACAGTAATTGCCACTTTTTTATCAGCCAGAATGAGAATATCCTTCTTAAATTTTTTCAGCTTCGATATATCCGATGGGTTTAATGCAAAATCACCATACAGTGCATTGAATGCAACCTCTGCGAAAGCATTAATCAAATCTTTAGTGCAAGACGATAAAGTTGCATTTACTAAGATGAGACATGTGAACGTGAGCACAATATTTATTGTCCAGAACCTGTACTTTGAATCAAAATATATGCGCACAGTTACACGCAATGCTCAGTATATCGTTCTGTTTCCCAACTATCGAGATGTTTCAATGATTGCAACAATTGGTAGACAAATGTTTCCAACGAAGAAAGATTTCCTACCAGAAGCCTTTGAAATGGCAACAAAGCAACCTTTCGGATACCTAGTGCTTAATTTAAAACCAGGTAGTGATCCAAAATTAAGAGTGCTTAGTGGAATATTGACCAAAGAGAAGCCTTATGCCTATCTTCCAAGAATACAAAAGGCCAATATTTTAGCTCAAATTTGAAAATGGCTCAGAAACATGTTCATACCCTAACATTTTTGAAATCAGCGCCACAAGCTGTTGTAAATGCAACTTTATCGTCTTGTTCTAAAGATTTGATCAATGCTTTTGCAGAAGTTGCATTCAATGCATTGTATGGCGATTTTGCATTAAACCCATCAGATATATCCAAGCTGAGAAACTTTAAAAAAAATATTCTCATTCTGGCTGATAAAAAAGTGGCAATTACTGTTAAACGGAAAACTCTTAAAAGGAATCAACTAGTGCATATATTGCTTGAAGTTATGCTAAAATGGCTAAACGATTAGCTCTGATTCCTTCTTCTCCAGTGAAAACAGCACCAGAAGCGATTCAACCTGTAGTGCATTTGGTACAAGAAGATAAGCCTGACCTTGTTGCACTTTTCCCCAAACATTTGCGCAATAAAGCGTCTCTGCTCCTACAGCATGTTTATGCAGAAACGGACGCAAACGGACGAGTTATTTATCCTGACAAAACAATCGGTTCAAATCTGTATGACCTGGTGAGATATTTTATAACACCTGCTAAATTTAGTCCACAGCGACCTCTAGATGCTCCCAAGTTTGAAGAGTTTCTTGCATCTGTACCCAAAGCAGCATTGGGTGTTGGTCGTGTTTCCGAACCGATCAAGTGGTTAAAATATGAAACCTAGCACACTGATGCAGCACCCGGAAGACTTAAGTTTGAGTTTTATGCTGTAAAAACAATATTGTTTTTAAATTAAAAATGCCTACATACTATTGCCTTACCTTGGATAACCAACCAATGGTTGTGTTTCATTCTGGCTGGTCACCATTTAGCAATTTCCACATTGCACCTTTTACATTGGGTGGCATTGACTACAACTGCGTTGAACAATACTATCAAAGTGAGAAGGCCAAGTTTTTTTTTTTTTCCGTACGCCCCACTCCAGTTGGATGTGCACCGGTTAGGAGTAGTGTCAGCCACGATAATTTTAAATTTTGGCTATAGGGGAAGGGTGGTTGGCTGACACCGAATAATTGTCTTGACAATTACCCGAGGCGAGTACCAAGGCTGGAGATTTGTCCATCACCGTCTGTGTGATGAACGCACCTCGGCAGCTCCACCCGAAGGCGGCCGCCCCTTAACTCTCGGACAATTAATTGACAGAGGTGGGAAGGGGGGATTGCTAAAATACGGTCCAGCTGGCCCGTTTGAAAAGCAAAAAAAGTTAAATTTGGCTCAGGGATCCTTAGGATCCAAAGCTTCATGTTTGCGGCCGATTGATGCAGATGGTACATTTTCCCAATCTGATCAGCCTAATGTGTAGCGTAGAGCAGATCAAAAGGTGAGTGATAATAAATTAAACATATTTTAATAAGACCAAGACCCAGGGGGACCTTTTTCACCCCCCAAGCCTTGTCAAAAAATGCAGTTCTAGGAGCTTCGTCCAAAAAAGGGAATATTTGCTTAGATACACGCTGTGCTGTATGCTCATCACTTTAAACTCGTTCCACAATGATGTTAGAGTTTACTAAGGCTCCTATGGCGGAACTATTGGATTACTCTTTTTTGTTGAACTAAGGTAAACTGGGAACGCCTCTCTCAGTTTAGACGAAGCACCTATACCGCACACTGACTATTTTTTATTTAATAGAAATAAAAAAAGAACATACTCTGGATTTGTTCTTACCGCTCGCCTGGTAACCCCTGGCGAGCAAGGGGGGCTCCTAGATAGGCGATGGTGTTGTTGTTGCAGGTACAGTTGTAGTTGCAGCTGTTGTTACTGTTGTTGTTGCTGTTGCCGCTGCTGCTGGTGTTGTTGTTGCTGTTGTTGGTGTTGTTGTTGCTGTTGTTGGTGTTGTTGTTGTTGTCGTTGTTGTTGTTGTTGTTGTTGTTGTTGTTGCTGTTGTTGTTGTTGTTGTTGTTGTTGTACCAAGGCCATTCGGGGGGGAGGGGGTGCTTGAAGGGGATGGCTGCAAAGATGGTTAAAAATGTTTCGAAAATTTTGCAGGAAGACTGCAAAAATTTGCAGCCATCCCCTTCAAGCGTTGGATGCAATCTCCTTTTCTGCTGTTAATTAATTGCATTCCAGAAGGCCAAGTTCTTTAATGATGTCTATACTTATCGTGAGATTATCAAGGCCAAGTCACCTCGCGTTCACAAACAACTTGCTAAAGGAATCAAAGGATTTGATAAGGATAAGTGGATGGTCGTTGCTGAAGACGTTATGCTCATGGGTCTGCGAGCCAAGTTTGCTCAAAATGAACGACAACGAAACCTTTTGATAGAGACTAATGATTGTATCATTGCTGAAGCTTCAAAGTGGGATAAATATTGGGGTATTGGACTGGACATTAACGATGAAAGGGTTATAAATGTAAATGACTGGCCTGGAGAAAATATTCTTGGACAATTATTGACACGTATTAGAAATGAATATAGTCAATGTAATAGTATCCGCAGACTTTAAATGTAACATAGATTTGTACAGTTTACCTAATGTAAAATATAATCCAAAACGGTTTAGTGCTGCTACATTGAAATTGTCTTGTACTTGTCAAATATTTAGTAATGGTCGTGTTGTATGTCTTGGTGCCAAAACTGTTAATAAAGCTTATGAAACCCTTAAAGAGTGTGCTGTATTTTTGAGCAGATTAGGCTATCTTGTGCAATCATGGGAGTTGAAAATACAAAATATTGTCGGAACTTGCGATATAGGGAGAAAGCTCGACTTGTCTTGGATATATAGTTACTTGCGTCATAACTATAGGTTAAATTTTACTCCAGAAACATTTCCTGCAATTACTTTGGAACTAAAAGCGGGTAGCACTGCGCTTATTTTTTATACTGGAAAATGTGTAATTACTGGAAACAAATCACTTCAACAGTTGCAATGCTCACAGAACGAATTGGTAAAAGTTATAAAAGCAAGTAATCTTTGACTTAATCGCTTTGACAAAAAATGGAGTTTGTAACAATAGCTAAACCACTTAGTAACATGAAAATCCAACTTGCTACACCTTTGGAAGCGAGTCAGATAGCACTGCAAAGAGTTGTTCTACCAACTGATGAATGGATTATGATTCAGGTAGAGTTTATTGAGCCTCAAATTTTCAATGGAAACTATGTACCACTACTATGTGTTGCTCGTTCAGAATACCAGCCAAGCACGCTAGTTTATCACGCAACTCGTCAAAGTATGATCGATAAAATTGAACTATCTATTTCTGACCTGTACGGACAGTTAGTAACAAGCGAGGAATTGGGGTTGGTGGAAATTATTTTAAAAGCTTAAAAGTGCTAGCATTATTGTTTCACAAACCAAAATGTTTCCAATAAATTTTAAGCACATTAATTCCGAAGCAAGGAATATTAGCGAATCCAAGGTAAAAGCGACTTCCAAGAAAAAAGCACCTGCTAAGAAAAAGTATAAAAGCAAGAAAAAGAATACGAGAAAGACAAATTTCTAATGGCTACATGTGGGAATAAGCTGCTTGAATGGAATGTCCCAATTCCTGTTCATGAAGATGTTGTAAGCTCACAATTGGTTGAAGTCCCGTGCACTACAGCCCTTCCTCGTTCAGATCTTAACAATATTGAATTTAAAATTGATAAAACAGATACTTTTATTGACCTGACCTCCTGTTTTTTATTTATTAGGGCTCAAGTGCTGAAAAAGGATGGGACGCAATTAGTTGAAATCGATAAAACTGGTCCAATCAATAATTTAGGCTACTCCATGTGGTCGAGTGTAGACTGTCTCATTTCTGACCAGTCAATTACATTGAAAAATCCGTATTATCCTTGGCTTTCATATCTGCTATGTTTAGTTAACTATACAAAGCCAGAAAAAGATGCACTGCTGTGTGGGGCAATGTATGAACAAGATTCTCCATTGTTTTTTGACATTAATTTAGATGAAGGTGCCCCTCCAATAGTCGTAAATGAAGGACTGCAGAAGAGATATGATAGAATTGAAGGTTCTAAAGTTTTCACATTATACACCAGGGTATTTACGGATACAATATTGATGCCAAAATTGCTGCCTCCACAAACAGAAGTGAGTTTTACCTTCAAGCGTTCTGAGCCAAATTTCATTTTCATTGGTAAAAAAGTGGAGTGTATTTTAAAAATATCAGATGCAAAAATGTTTGTACCTCGAATTAAGTTGAGTGATCAGGCACTGATACAACATAACAAAATTTTAAATTCTACAGGCTGCACATATCCAGCTCTTCGCTATGACACTAAATGTCGTACACTCTCTATTGGAGAACAAAATCTGGATTGGGTACCTTATAGTGGTTCGCTCCCAAGGCGAGTCTACGTCTTCATGGTGAAACAGACAGCGTATAATGGTTCTTTGCAGAATAATCCATTCTACTTTTTGGATTTTGGTGCTCAAAGAATCTACGTTTACAAAAATGAAATGCTGCTTCCACATTCAACTCCACTCCAAACCCTTGGAGAATACAAGTATCCAAATTTGTTTATGGAATTTCTTAGAGGTTTAAACTATAACAATATAGACCTTGGATTTAAATGGGATGACTATAGAGTGGGATTCTTTATTACGTGTGTTGACTTGACTCCTGACCATTCTGCTGATTGCAATTATATTAGTCCAGAGGAATACGGGACAATTAGAATTAAAATTGACTATAAGGAAGCTCTGGGTTCATCAATTGTTGTTTTCTGTGTAGCTGAATATAACGCTCTCATGAAGCTTGACAAAAACAGGAATCCCTCTTGGGAGAAGGTATAATACCTCCGTTCTGGCAATGCACTTTCTATTAAAGTAACAAAGCAACATGTTCATCGTATTTCAAAAATGTATTCCTGGGAATTAGTCACCATTTATGGACAACCGGTTGGACTTAGCAACAAAATGTTCAAATCAGTTCATGAAGCATATGTCAGCGCATTGAATGCAGACTACGACATACCTGATTGTCATGGGACACCACTTATCAAAATTCATCATTGGAAAGATGGAAAAGTTATAGAATCTTGGACAATTCAGCCTCCGTTTAGGTGATACACTTTGCTGCGTTCTGGTAATGCAAGTTGTATAAAGGTTGGAAAAATTTGGACATTCATTTGAGATGGCAAAACGCTGTAAGACTTGTCTGAAATCTAAAAATTGCCAGTGCATTCTTGATTTGGTTGACCTTGGAGTTTGGATACGCAAGAAGCCGTCACCTCCAAAACGTCTAACAAGCAGGCAACCAAAGCGACTACAGCTTTGTCACATTTGTGGGCGTTTCACTACAAGACTTGGAGCCCACTTGGTATTTGAATGTGCTAGGTCCAGCCATAGAAGATTCACCGGACTTGAATGATGGATGCAATCTATGAATTTGTGAAGAATAATTTTTCCAATCACAATTTGGATCTGCCCGTCCCCAACGGATCTGGCTGTTTCCTTGAGCACATTAGACTGGTTGCTCAAACTACCTTTTCGGACAAAGTGAACTATGGACGCATAATTGCCTTTATTTCATACTGTACACTGCTTGTTGATGTATATAGTGTAAATGAAGACATTGTCATTTACTGGTGTTCAATGTGTATATATGCATATACTAAATAAAATGGAAAATAGTTGAAAAAATATCAGCAGCGAAACGTTTACTAATTTTGCAGTAAGTCTTGAGATTAAACTGAAACAGTGGTTTGGATAGGCAGTAAATGTTGTGAATAAACAATTACTTATGCGGAAACACTCGTCATTTACCCCCTGCAGAAATAACCGTTGCATCACACAACTTCTCCCAAGGAGTAATAGCTGTAGTTAACTCTATTGAAATGGTTGCTCTTACAAGGGCAGTTGGGATACTAGTTCAGCCCGGGTCCTGTTCTTAGACTACTAGGTTTCTGTAAGGAAACAAGTTCTATTTAAAATGGTTGCCCTTAGAAAGGCAGTTGGGATACTACTTGAGTCCGGGGTTCTGTTCCTGAGTCAGAATGAACAAGTTTTCAACAAGTTCTATTTGAAATGGTTGCCCTTAGAAGGGCAGTTGGGATAAGTAATTCTAAATGGATTCAGTTTATACTCCTGGTGCTGTCCCGAGTTGAGTGCAGTGCAGGTCCAAATTTCCGTTGAAATAGTATTTATTGAAGGCATAGTCTGAATTCTTTTTATTATAGTAGGCAGGCCTTATTGAAGAAGTAACTAGGTAGCTCCATCCAATGAGCAGATGGCTGCTTCAAAAACAGCCAATCAGGAGCTACCTAGTTAGTTGTGTAGTAGGAGTTAAATACGGCTGTGTTCTAGCATAGGGAAAAATTTGGAAAAAAAGTTAGGGAAATATAAGAGGAAAAGGCAACCAGGAGGGTGGCGGTGGCGACCCTGTGCTGCCTCTCTCACTCTCTCACTACTGAAAGTATCATTACGGGCAGTGCAGGGCCGCGTTGTAAAAGATTCTCCTAAGCCTAGGAGCGCTCTTAACTTTGACCTTGGTGCTCACTTAGGAGGTTTCAAAAGATCCTCCTAAGCTATGTGTGCTATCCACCACTCCTAACTTTTTTCCTAAGTTAGGAGCAGCGCCATCTTAATTTAGGAGAATTTTTTGAAACGGGTTTAGGAGGTCTCCTAACTCCCTCCTAGACAGCTCCCAGACATCCTCCCAAGTACCCTACTAGGAGGGTACTTCGGAGAATCTTTTGCAACGAGGCCCAGTTTACCAAATGGTCTGCCAAAGAGAAGCAGTCCACCAAGGTTGACAGCTTTCCCCCTGAGGATACACCGCATGTCCAGCAATTTATGCAACAAAATCACAAATAATACAGTGAAACCTGAGTTCGCAAGTTTCCAAGCGTTTACATTCCGTTTTCGAGTTCGGAAGAGTAAAACGAAATATCACATATTTGCATTGTTAACTACCGGTTTACGGTCCGGCAACTAAACCGGCACCTAAATGGCGAAGCGAAAGCAGGTCAAGCAAAAATACCGGCAACTCCCTCCATAGAAAGAAGTAAACCCAATCTAAAGATACCCTAGTAAAATAAAGGTTGGAGCCATAGTATTTAGTAACTAGAACTTACGGTTTCAATAAAAGACTGATAAGGCAAATATGGATATAAATTAGCTCTACGACAGGCCACCGCTCAACACTACGATATAAGCAATACTGACTGACGTAATAATTATCTATCTATATCTAATTACTGGTTGCTGTTTATGACTCATATTTCAAAGCCAAGGTTCACACATATCTCTTAGATTACATTGATCAGTTGCTAAACTGAAGTAAGATAATTTAGGGTGGGTTACAGTTAGTTAAATAGGTTTAACAGTCTCGTAGTTGAGTTCACGGGTTATTCAACAGTCAGAAAATATAAGATTTAGTCATTCACGGCATGCCATAGCTACTTCGCTGGTCCTTTTTGATTTTGTTTGACAATTGTTCAAGAATATTGTAAATTACTCGCAATCCTTTAAATTTTCAAAATTTCCAGACTGAAAATTTAAATTTAAAAGCAACAAAAAATGTTCAAAATCTACAGGCTGAAAACTTCAGTTTTGGTTACTTTTTCAATTTATCTGAGACAAATTACACAGGAACGGGTCCGGTTTCTCTTCCGATTATGGTTCCGTTTCCGGTTCCAAAAGTCCTTCCAGTTCCTGTTCCGGTTCCATTTTAGAGTTTTGGAAACTCGAATAAAGATAGTTTGATTTCAAATAAAGACTGCAAGAGTCGTGTTCGAGTGTTTAAATGTCTGATTATACTCCCACCTAACCGCTAACCAACTTAGAGAAGACAACACAGCCCTAACTATGTCACAAGTTTACTTTTAAGCAAAATACAAAGTTCAGCAAAAACTTCAAATACAGAACAATACTCGCGTAAATTCAAATGACTTCTACAAAAGGGATGTAAGCGTAGAAATTGGGCAAGCACCAGAATAAATTTTTACAAAATAGACAAAGACAAAAGCCTATAACAAACCTTGCGATAAAGAGAAAACGGGGGATGACCCCAAACTAGACTCCGAAATTGACACCCAAAAATGGTAAAATACAGATGGCGCCCAACACCACCGAATATTGAGAATTCAGAATTGAGACTGAGAGAAATTGCGCCCAAATTTGAAGAATTTGTAAATTAGATAACTCCGGCCTTGGACCGTACATAAAAGGAGAAGAATGCAGTTTGAATTTTCATGAAGTTAGCACTCACTTTTGAAAAATTTAGGATAAAATCAAGGAAATATTCCTACACCGTATGTATCTACCGGTTCAAGCACTAATTTATAGGCTTCCAGAATTAGTGTGGCTTTCCGTATACCAATACGCTAAGCTTAGCATTCTACAGTTCTACGACGATTGCCAGAAATCAAACCTCTTGCCCGAAGCTCTCCAACCCTGCCAAATAGATACCGATTCCCTCTATTTTGCCTGCGCTTCTAGAAATTTGAGTGTTTGTGTCCCAGTAACAAATGAAGGTATATATGTGGAAAATTAGCCCTTAAAGATTTCGTCATTCAGGACTAAAAGACCAGTTCATTAACAAAAACTTTTTAAGCTTCCAGAAAAGTGCATCAGTATTGTCAGTAATTAGTGGTAAGTAACCATATTTATTTTTAGAAGTAACAAAACGTGATGAAAATAGGTTTTTGGATTAAAATTTAGATTAAACGCTGTGGCGCAAGCGGTAGAGCGTTGTACTTTTAACCCAAAGCTCCGCGGTTCGATCTCCGCCCTGGACACTTTTCTTCACAACTTTCAATCCTGATTTCAGCCTTTCTCACTTGAGCGTTGAAAGTCAGCGCAATCAAAAGCTGATAGTAATTTAGTTTTCTGGCCCTTCTGAAAAACTGTCACTTATTACACAAAGTTTTTACTTACGCTATGTAAACCTTGATACACACACAATTTCTTTATTCCAAACAAAGAACGAGTATTCAGAGTTGATGTATCCGAAAGGAATCGCCACCTAAAGGAGATCAAAAGGAGATCGGTTTAAACAGCCTAAAATTTAAAATTTATGCATTCTAAGGTGTCTAAGCCGATCCCCTGTTTCATAAATGAATTCATTTTTGAGATTAGTCCTTTAAGCGCTTTTGAGTTATGGCCCCTGAAATACTGATTTGTCGATTTATATTTTCGACATAAATAGTTGGAAAGTGTTTTCAGGAAACTCCTCGGAAAAGAAAACAACAGTATTGGATACATTTATGTTTGTGTGATTTCCTTGCCTAATTTTAAAGCCGAACCTAAGTCTTATATGAACTGGTTCCAGCTTATTTCTCATTTTTGTCCAGTTTGTGCAATAAGCAGTACTGTTAGCATTCTATCAGATTCAAAAGAACCTTTCACAGGAAAAGTGTTGCGGATGCCAAATGCTGATCACTGATTATTTCTACAGTTCAGTAGGTATTGAAACTTGATCCCACGAAAATAATATGTGCAGTTTAGTGATATTTCAGGCTTAACTGAATCCAGTATAATTTATGTTGTATTAAAGTTGGTACTAAAGTCTGACCAAAAATTCTTGGAACCGAAATGTGAGCGGCTGTCCTGAGTTATCATTTGAAGGTAGCCTATACAATGTATATATTTTCCGAATCCTCAGGAACCCGAGATTTCGAAAATCCGAAAAATTCCGAAATTCCGGATTTCAATCACGGAAAATTTAAAATTTTTTGTTTTTCGCCAAATTTTTATCGCAATCAAAATTTAGTTCTCACAGTCGAATAGAGCTGGTCCCGCTACACATTTTTGCTCTTAGAAGCTTTTCACGAAAATGCACCCAATTTCCGGAATTCCGGGTTTTCTAAATTACCGGATTTTAAAAATTTCCTCCAATACCCTCAAGATGGGTATCATTCGAAAGCTCTTATCGAGCTGAACAACTTTTGTAATAGAACGAACTCGTGAAAATGCACTCAATTCCCGGAATTCGCGAAAACCTGATTTTCCGGATTTTAAAAATTTTCTCCAATACCCACAATATGGGTATCATTCGAGAGCCCTTAATGAGCTGAACAAATCTTGTAATAGAACCAATGTCTGAAAATGCACCTAAATCCCGGAATTCACAAATTCGGATTTCACTCTAGCTTGGAAATTTTTCGTGAATTCCGAGAACTGGGCTCATTTCTGCAAGTTGGTTCTATTACAAGATTTGTTCAGCTCATCAAGAGCTCTCGAATGATACCCATATTGTGGGTATTGGAGAAAATTTTTAAAATCCGGAAAATCCGGTTTTCTCGAATTCCGGGAATTGTGTGCATTTTCACGAGTTCGTTCTATTACAAAAGTTGTTCAGCCCGATAAGAGCTTTCGAATGATACCCATCTTGTGGGTATTGGAGGAAACTTTTAAAATCCGGTAATTTAGAAAACCCGGAATTCCGGAAATTGGGTGTATTTTCGTGAAAAGCTTCTAAGAGCAAAATTGTGTAGCAGGACCGTCTCTAATCGACTGTGAGAACCAAATTTTGACTGCGATAAAAATTGGGCAAAAAACCAAAAATTTTAAATTTTCCGTGAATGAATTCCGGAATTTCGGATTTTTTCGAATTTTCGAAATCTCGGGTTCCTGAGGATTCGAAAAATATATACATTGTATAGGCTACCTTCAAATGATAACTCAGGACAGCCGCTCACATTTCGGTTCCAAGAATTTTTGGTCAGACTTTAGTTTATCATGAAAGGAAGGAACGCGTTATACTGACAAGGCTGTGTGTGCTACGATAATTATATTTCTCCTAGTGTTGTGTTCCAATCTAAAGTTTGACAACTGAAAAAATTGAAATTTTAAAGGTTTAAACCTAAATTCAAAAATTAAACTTTTTTTGAATTTTAAGTATAAATTAAATTTTAAGCTTAAATTCAAAACACTTGTTTGTTACACAGCACAGGTATTCACTTAGAGACTATCTCAGAAAATGCTTTCATTTAGAGTTAACCATGCTTTGCCTATTAGTGGTTTTGGCTCTATGTCTGAGTGATATCACGGGGTACATAATACCACAACACAGAATTCAGCGATGCGAGGCAAAATGTCGGTTGACTGGGGAGAAGAAAATCATCACAAAATGCTACAACGATTGTGTTAAGGATCTGTCGAATCCCAAAGACTCGGAAACGGCTGTAATAACGAAGAGCCCGCCGATATACGACTACAAGTCTGATTGTTATTGGACCTACTGCCAAACGCTACAGTTAGATTTGATTCTCCTGGATGCAGACTGCACGAAGAAATGCGATGCACATTTTAGCCACTGAAAGACAGTATTTCTGTAGTAAATTGAATGGTGGATGCTAGCAAGCAGTCTGAGCGTCAAACTGCAATTAATTAGCAATTACGCAATTTAAGTTGTAGAATTTGAGTAAAACTTAGAATGGGTCCAAGTACTTTTCTAGGCGTATTCTTAGTTGGTCCACATCTAGTTTGGTCCACACGATCTTATTGGCTGAAATTATTGACACATCCAGCCAATAACAACAAGCCCCGCCTACGCCTTTAACTGATGCATAAGAGAAAAGAAATATATTTTCTCTTACACGAAGACGTAGCAAAATGGTGAAAATGAATATTTTAATAATAACAAACCGCATTGCTCTGAATTTTTAGGTTAATATATATAATCTCAAACTTCAACCTCGGTAACAAATTTTTTCTTTTATCTTTATAAAATACATTATTTTGCCATATAAATATAGTATAGTTTCCAAGAATCTTCCTCTGCGAACAAATTTAAACGTTTAAGTATTAGCGATGGTGATAGAGAATGAGTATATTTATACATTTTGATTTGAATACAAATTTGAAAAAATTTGCAATCGACATGTTAAAATGGTTGCCCTTAAAAGGGCAGTTGGGATAAGCTGTTAAATATAAAATTAGGCGCATGCTTACTTATAATAGAAAGTTTTGTTTAGAATATTTTCAAATAAACAAATTATTTTTACTACTCTACAATTTTTATGCTACTACTATAACAAATAATAAAATTTAATCGGCTAAAATTTAAATAAATAAACGCTGATAAACTTTGTAATAATCTTTAGCATTACTGAACCTTGAGTTTATGTTTCAAAGCGAACAAAACTTGGAAGTTTCTAATTGAAAACGAAATTAAACCACGTTTATTTTACATTTTATTTTACAATAACTTCAATTTGCATGAAATAAGAAGAAGAAAACAAAAAATTTAAAATAAATTTCTTTCAACGAATACTCTTCAGTACATATTTTTAATTTCTTCAGTTATTTCTTAACACTATACGCAGTTCAGTCTGCAGAAACTGTGTTACCGTATCTTTTAATAACAGTCGTGTACTTAAGGCCCGCCTTCTTCTTTCTCAGAAGTTAATTTCCGACCAATCCAAAGTGTGGACCAAACTAGATGTGGACCAACCAAGAATAAACCCTTTTCTATCTGTAGACAGGACAGTAGCCTACCAGATTGGCAATAATGTGTGTAACATTAATTGGTGTCTATTTCTCATACGACACTGGTACTTACAATACCATAAGCCAAATTATTTAGTCGTTTAGGAGGCAAATGTTTAATAACAACTAACCAGCTTTCAACTTAGAGGTTAACACTAACTTAATCTTTTTCGCTCACAGAATTAAAGCTAAACATTTCGTTTTCTCAAAGTTGTTTGTTACAGATTTTGAGCGTGTTAAAGTATTTTACTATTATGCTGCTTCAACTCGCTAGCAGAAGGTCTCAAGAGTTACAGTAAAACATCGGAACTTTATGTCCCACTTTCACTAAATATGGGTTAAAGACTGTTTTTGCTTATTCCATGCCTCGAGCCAGTAACAATTTTCAGTCTCTGACTCGACATAAACATTAATTCTTCTGACGTATTTTAGCAGTTGTATGACTATTCCAACTGTCTTAGAAGCTTGAGAATGGTATATAGTAGAATAATATCACTGTAAACTCATACATAGATGGTTACTTTCTAGCAAAGCTACTGATAAGATCTTATCACAAACATTTGCTTTCATGTCCACAGGTCCGTTGTACTGCAAAATTCAGCCCTATCAACTTCATGGAGGTCTGTAAGACCGTCTGAAACCTAGTAATTTAAGGTTGCAGCTCTACAAGGCCCTTATATATGATAGAAAGCTCTAGAGTTAAAATTGTCCTTGGAGCTGTCGTTTCACAAGGGTCAGTAGTAGCACTCTGCCTCTCTCCCGCTACGATCTCGACTACGCTACCCGCTCGCGCTGCCAGGCAGAGTGCTAAACCTTGTAAACAACTCTATGGCCAAGGCTACGTTTTTGACGGCTACTCTAACTCAATTTAATAACCTGTAATAATTAAATATTAGATGTGCTCTTTTAAGCTATGTTTTGGTGGCGCGACAAGCCAAGACTTGCAGAAACAAAACATTTTGTGCAAAATATTGTTTGTTGCGTTTTAATTTTATCAAAATGCTCTATGCAAAAACGGTTTGTTGTGTTTTCGTTGTATTCAGTTGTAGATGAGGATTTTGGCTCGCGGCTCGGCTCGGCTCGGCTGAGTCGAGCCGGAGAATTGAGACTCCGAGCCGAGCCGAGCCGAGCCGACAAAAACCAAAAATCCGAATTCAACCAAACGTCCTTGTAATATTTCAGAACTTCGTCAAACAAAATGACCATCAGTGAAGACTGTTTTTAGTTTTCAATTTTGCATCCTAAATTTAAATTTTCTTTAGCTTTTTTAATACCTTCCAAGCGAATTTCAAGCTTGGCGAGCCGAGCCGAGCCGACCCTGTTTCGAAATTTTCTCGAGCCGAGCCGAGCCGGGTATGACCGCGAGCCGAGCCGAGCCAACCTCATTTTCTCGCGAGCCGAGCCGAGCCGAGCCGGAAAAGTCCGGCTCGTCCTCATCTCTAGTCAGTTGTTATCAAAGCTGATGTTATGATTTTCAGCAAACATTTCTCGTTAAATAAATAAAGTGAATTGAAAATCATTTCTGAGATTCGGATGGAATTGCAACTCTGACAAATTGTAAACCATAGGCGCTGGATTTAGTGCAGAATAAATATTGTTCATTCGAATGTGAACTTTTCATACTTCATATTTAGCTCGGGAAAATATGAATCTAAATAGGTTTAGAGATTGAAATAACGTCATAATATGTGAAATACTTTTGCTAAGAAAAGAAAAGCTATAAGTTGCCGACTTTGTGCCGAACGAGAACCGGACTCCGCTTGGAAACTGAAACTGAAACTGAAATTCCAGAGTTGGTTATAGGTTGAAGCAAAAAATAAAGCTTGATTTGAATTTTCAAACCCGATTTTGACTTGACCCGTGGCCCGCGTCCATCTCTGCCGTCAACCGTTCAAAAAAGTAGTTGTAGTATGCTAAGTAAAGTGTTGCCGATTCTCCGTTTCTGAATTTCTCCATTACTGTTTTTTTCGAAAAAATAACGACACAGCTATATATTTATTTGTAACAAATCAGACCATATGTTTAGAAAAAATTTAGACCATTGTTTTCTGACAATGCAACTGTGTGTGGTCTTCCCGTTGTACATTTAGATAATATTTATTTGAATTCAACCCTGATATAAAAAATAGGGAACTGCTGTAATTTTATCTCCAGTCATGAAAGACGTATTGCAGATGATAAAAACACAATGGAACAAAAGCCGTGAAATGACATAAATATTCATTAGCTGGAGCTTGAGATTTCAATCTAACAATTCCATTTTGCCAGGTTTTGCTGTTTACCCTTTCTAGCAACTTCAGGTATGGAAAAAGTTTTCTAAATTGTTGTTATAGTTTGTGTGAATTTTTCTGTACTACCGAAGTACGCTAGCTAGAATCTTTGTGAGTGGAGTTATCTAACCAAACTACATTCCGTTTTCAATGTCCAGAAAGTGATTAATAAGAAACAAAAAATGTGCTTGCAAACCGACAAATTTTAATTAGTACTTCGAACCCACGACTTTCGAATTTACGCTCAGACCGACACTCTGCCAATTGAGTCAACGAAAAACGACATTTGCACCAAGTAAGCTTTTATCCGCGCTTAAGACCGACATGCCTTCAAAAAATTAAAAAATTAATGTTAGAAATTGACGTTAGTCTAGCTTAGAAAACGCTTCAAAGAATGTCAACCAAAAGGGACCTTCAAATGAGACCATATCTTAATTTTGTGACCACATGCCTGAAGTAAGTGATGGGTGGTTTACCTTTGATCAAAATATAAGATCAGCCTTTCTTGTCCTGCATATGATTTTTTGGACCATAGCCAGGAGGTCATCTCCAAAGCTACAGTCGTCATTTCAGTTGACACTCCTGCCTGAAAATGCAATGATGGCTCCGATACACTAAGGAACCTTTCAAGAAAGGGTAGAATAGAGTTAACATTAACTCGATCCTTCTTCATGAAAGAGTTAAAAGAGGGGAACTCAAGCGTGAGTGGAGTTAAGACAAGTTAACACTGTTAATTTTAACTCTACTCTACTCTACTCTACTCTACTCTACTCTACTCTACTCTGCCCCTTCTTGAACAGACCCTATGCTCTGACAAGCATAGGAATGTACTCCGGGGTTACCCTGTAACTTTTGAGACCGTAGTCGACCTACGGAAACCAACAGACAGACAGCCTTGAATGCTTGAAGAAAGAAGAAATAAGGTTTTTGCATTTTTTGTACGATACATGGGTAAAATAGATCCAATGCGCAGGACAACTACTTGGCGGGTAATTTATCTATTGCGTTGAATACTGACTATTGTCAAAACAACATGCAAATTGGGGCCCGTTATAATGAAATAAAAAGTCTAAATTAAGTTACAACTCTTATATTGGAACGATGCGAGCTTAAGAAGTAAAGAAATTAAGATTGAGTGGAAAAATTTCCGTTGACTGAATGCATCAGCGAGGCGAAATTAAATACTCCAGGATTTTTGGATCAAACACTTCAACAGCTATGATTTTCTCCATAAACGATGGACGGCAGCAAAAGTTTTTATCGAAAAACTGCTACACTAATCAACTAATCACTTTTATGCAACGGGCCCTGTTCAAGGTAAGCGAGACACTCGGTAACTCTTTGCTGAAGTTATTACTTTGCAGTCTGCTTTAGACTACACTCCCATTATGCTCTGCGTTGGACTACTAATCTGCCTTGTCCTGACTGGATCGACTGTGATCGTCCAATCAGGAGTCGCCCTCGTTCAGGACAACCCAATCGATATTGTGAACGAGATTTTGGGAAAGGTCGGAAAAGAAGCTTCCAACCAGTGTTTTCATCAATGCATAAAACCAGAATTTGTGTCAAAGTTTGTCAAATGCATGGCCGATTGTCTGCTAGAAGCGATGAACCAGGACTGATGAGAACAAATGAGCTGAACCAAACATTTGGATCACAGCCTTAAATCTGGATCTTAAATTCTGATTTTTAAGCAATTCTTAAGGGTATTTCAATTGAAATTTAGTTGTGAGTGGTAATAAATTGATAAATAATCATAACAAATAAGTAAAATCATTGAATAAGTTGAATTCCAAATGTTAAGTGCCTTTTATGCTGCCTGTTTTTTAAGCATATTGTGTATCAATGTCGAAGTTAAATTGTACATGTAGTCCACATTAATCTTTCTTTTGTTTGTAGTTCTTCAATTTAATCTTTAAATCTTTAAAGGATGCGTTAAGCCTAGTCCAGCATTTTATTCCATTAATTACCGTAGTCCTCAGGCAATCAAAAATCAGCGTCAGCATTGAACTGAGTAGTCTTCCTTTTTCCATCACTGCGCATGTCTTTCAAACAGCTAACGTTGACACAGTTATCGGTAGCTATCACAGCGTCTATCAAAGGATTGATCCCCTACTTCTTCCACATTTACGAGTAGCCGCAGGTCCCAGGGGAGACAAAAATTGGCAGGGACGATGCGACCAACTCCAAAAAATCCAAATCCATCAATCAATCGATATCCAAAAAAGCTTCCAAGTCTCCGCTACGACTTAGCACAAGCACAAATTTTGAGAACATTGGTTGAGAGGAAGTAGAGGCGTGATAGAAGAGAACACCTGTAGCAGAGTGCGCTAGAGTAGCCGATGGTACAACGAAGTGATAGCTTTGCCTTTGACTCAGTCATGTACCCGGATTACTTCTCCTAAATTTGGATAAGTGGAAATTGAGGCGGTCTGAACGCGACATACCGTTCTAGTGATTTGCGGACACGTATTCACCGCCAACGCAGTTGCAATGGAAACTTCCCAAAGCAACATTTTTGCAGTTTACTTTGTACCTTTGAGATTTTTTCTAGTGGCTAAGTCAATATAAGGAAGATTTCAATCAGTCAATTTTCTCTTCTAGCTCCTGGTTTCGTGGTACAAGGGTGCCTGACGCCTCTCGTTCGGGCTTGTCCTCGGTTTCTTCTTGGTCCACCATCCCTGGTAGAAGCGCTTCAGTATTAGGTTTGCAAAATGCTCGAAGCAGTATTGGATATTAATAATATCAAGAGTACATTCGATATTGCTGTTATTATTCAATATTATTCACAGAGAAATACAGGCTCACAGCGCCCATAGGCTCTGTCCTGTTCGGACTGGGACTTCGACCTTAGTGTCTGCAGGCAGACGTTTTTATTCCTGCTGGAGCAGGAATGTATAAAACGGAAACTATTATGTTTAGTGCATAGTGAGTCATTTCTCCATTTAGAAGCCCTATCTTCAACACAGGGCTAGCTTAGGCCATTTTTTGCATTCAGATTATGCAAATTAGGTTTTAGAACCTATTTAAGCAGCGCAATTGACAGCCATTACGCAGTCTTCGGCTGTTAGCAATCTGAACGGTTGCAGATTTTTGAGCACCAGTGTAGCTTGGGAGCTACACGTGGGTGCGTTAAGTGATCAGGCACTAGCTTGCGCTGAGGCTGAACACAACAAGTTCAGCCGTGGCAAGTATAGGCCTTTTTGATCTTTATAGAATCAGCGAGAAAGAATAGTGGTTGGGTATTAAAAGTAGAAGTCAAGGGAAATACTAACGTAAACCTGAAGCTTCTAACAACCGTGTTTCCAACATATGTTTGCAATTGAATAAATATCAGGTCTACAAAGGAATACTGCCCCTTTTGGGGCCAACTTGTTCATTATTTCTTATGATTAATGCCTTGTATCCTTCGTGGATCCTTTACTTCATTTTCTTGATGTATTCGAT
Organism: Trissonchulus latispiculum; assembly: GCA_030248195.1. NCBI lineage: Eukaryota > Metazoa > Nematoda > Enoplea > Enoplida > Ironidae > Trissonchulus > Trissonchulus latispiculum. Next base: position 230,184 of record JASAND010030450.1, on the reverse strand, counting down.
ATAGTATTCGATATACGTTATTATTCTGATATGAAAGCACTCACACCGAAAATGTAGTGTTGCTGAAGCGTTATGCAAATCAGTGCTTATTTCAACGGTTCAGTAGTTATTGAAACTTGAATCCACTTAAAAACACACATAACACTTAGCATGTGAACACTAGTGATATTTGTAGTGTAAGGAGTAATTATGCAAATTACCCCCTATTATTGTCATGTTGTTGTCCTATGTGTATTTACTTCCGTGTCTAGTTTCCGTTTACTTTGGCAGCTTCCCTGTCTGTATTGATTGTAATTGTCATAGGTGTTTGTCAGCCATTCGCTGGCTGGTGTATTGGCGGCGCTGTATGTCTCCCTAAGCCCCGCCTACTTGGGGGTCTCCCTTCAAACTTCCAAAATCCATCAGTCGTCTACTTTTCTATTTACAGAGCGGTGTTCTCTAAGGGCTCTCTGGGTTCGCCCTTATAACAGCTTACCTGTTTTGGTGGGTCCCTCCCATTTCCACCTACTCTCCCCCTAATGGGTAACTGTACAGGTATGTTTGAATGTTTGTTCTTATGTATTGCATAACTGGGTTTGACTGTCTGTAAGGGCTTACGCCCACGTATGTACGTACTGTTTAATAAAGCATTTATGTAACTGTCTTGTTATATTGGTAGTTAGGTTTAGCTGGTTAGCTTAGGTAGGTTGGATCATCAACTACAACAATTGGCGAGGCTTCCCCTGCCTGGATCCTGACGGCCAGGCGCGTTATCTATTGTGTGGCAGCGCCCCCGACAATTACTTGTCGGGTAGCCAGTTGGTCTACGAATCCGGATTTGGAACGGTTTACACCGGCTGCGCTACATTAGTCTGCCAGGGTGAAAACTGGTCGAAGCTGGTCTTCTCCCTATTTTTCAATCGTGTAAGTTTTTGGATTTTTTTCCCTGATCGGTGAAGAATTTACCTTTACAGGTAAAATTTCCATTCGCTTACGCGAACTTATCCTGATCTCCTGCCTTTGGTGCTATTTTCCAGCTGCCTACAGACCAATTACTTGGTCTTTTCCTGCTATAGACCAATTACTTGGTATTTTCCTGCCTGCCTATCTACGTACAACTCATCGATTTTTCTCTGGGTCCTGTTTATCACCACCAGCCTTACGGCTATACGTATGTTTTCACCTTAGTGCACATTTTTTCTTAGGCTGTGGTGTGTTTGTGCAGTACGTACGTACAAATATTTGTGTGAGTGGTATACGTGACTTAGTGGGGCCACCAAACTGAGATAGGAATTAGGGACATTTTTGGGGATTTGAGCTAGTTTTACAACAAAAACCATAGGTTTATTTTATCTCTTGTTAATTTTACCCATTGTTATTCCTTTTTCCTTTCATTGTTTTGCTCATTCTCATTGGTTTCTTATGTCCTAATTTTATTTTCTCTTTCAGGTACTTTAGGTCCTTTTCCATCTCATACAATAGGCCACTCAATTTTGTTATTTTGCACCAGTATAGGGTATTTTTCTTAACAATTTTGGGGTACGTACGTACAAACAACCGTATGTTTTTGTCAATAATTTCAGATTTTGGTTTTTTCTGAATATCTGTTGGAGTTACCTCCACCATGGTCCACCAACAGTCAGGATTGCCGATTCTGATTCTCTGGACGAAAATATCACAATTTGGGTCCTCAGAAGAAACGATTGATGAGTGAAGCATGAAGAAGCGCAGTACGCCTTGAAGCTGCAGGAAAAGGCCATTCGCCTACAGTCGTACTACGAAGGCAAAGCCCACGGGTGTTTGACCCAAAGCTGCATGGGTTGCCTGTCTACTCGTCATTTTGGCCTGGCGTGGATCCTCAAATCACCAGGTGACCTCAGCGGTCACCTATGATCAGGGTCGTTACCGACCAGTTCTGTATTGGCCCATTCGGCCTCGGTTGATCGGAAACTGCAGGAAAACAGAACATCTGGATTGGCCTGGTTCACCAGCTGGATCAGAAGAAATCGGCACTGGCTTTACAGCCCACGTGCAAGCCGATGAGCCACCACCTGGAAGTCCGACAGATATGGTTGATCCATCACATCTGGAACTAGAAGTTGACCGGTTACCCGGTCTGGTCAGCTCAGCTTGCTCGGGGGTGATGTGGAATGCCCCTGACCGATTCCAACTCAAACCTGGTGGTGAACGATCTGGCCCTTGGCTAGGGTCATTTTACCTATTTCCTGTGGTTAGTCCTTCCAACCGGTGGGATATCGGTTTTGGACCTGGACGTTTTTTCCGGTCTCCGCGGTGCCGAATCGAACAATTATTTGAACTGGCATCTGTTGGGTGGCCCCCGTCTTTATGGGACCCATCAGATTTCGGTGGCCAATGGATGGGTATACTGCAACCGGCCGGTCGGGCACCCCCTATCAAACCCAACGGTGGGTCTTCGTTTCTATACCCACCGTTTCAACAAATGTCCCATCATTTGCTGGTATTACAACGAACAGACTGTAATTACCTCGGGTACAGCGAACCCCGCCCATCAAAACGGAGGTAATTCGTTTGCCGTAACCGTGGCTATTTGTCAACCGCTGGTTCAGCCACCATTACGTTTGGGCTTTGGACCAGGAATAATCAGGCTTCATTTTTTGGGCACCGCTGGTGGCCGCCTTGGTGGTGGTCATCGTCGGGGCAGACGGAAGGTATGAGGTCGGTGGTTTTCTATTGGACTTTAATGGACTTTATCCCTCCGGTGAACATCATGGAACTGAATAAAACGGGGCGCGGAACCGCCTTTGTGTTCCCCCCAGCTGTCCATGCCATCCTACCGACGAGGTTTACACCTCTGTCGTCCCGGTGATGCCCCATACGTACATCTGGTGATGGATGTTCTTCTGTCCATGATGAACTTTGGCCTGTTATGGTGCTGAACATTATTTATGATATCAGGTCGCGGTTTACGTGGCGACGATTACCGGAGCCGACGCAGGACAGTAAAAACTCAGAAGCATGAATTTGCTGCCTGGGTTTTTTTTCGTCGGGAACGCCAATATCTGGTGGTTCTTTCAAATGGGACCAGCTTGGTCAGGGCGAGAATGAAGGAACAACCAACATCGACCGGCTAATGGCCGAATTACGGATGGGAACCCCTCTGGTCGTTTTGACGGTCAGAAATTGATCCTTCCAACCGCAGTGGATCATACCGCCACGTTTAACGCTAGCAACCATCAAACGGTGATCGACGAACTCGATTGGGGTTCAAACCTCCCGAATGCCCGCCGCTCCAACAGACGCTTAAGAAGAATCTTCCGGTGGACCCCAGCGAGGCTAGTGTCACGAAGTCTGGCAAGCCCCGGTCTCGTGACACGAGCCCTGGGGACCGCCCGATGACGAAGAGCTGTCAACGAGCCTTTACAGGCAAAGCAGCTGCTGCGAACCAGGAAGCCTTTGGTCCTCAAGATCCAATTCCGAAATCGACCTTACGTCGTTCGGATCAGAGACAATGGGGATCTCTTGATATTTTGATGACCCCACCATCCCTTCAGCATCCGAACTGTTGACAAGGGTCAGCCCTATTTTATGGACTGTGGCGACCTGGCCGTTGATATGATGCTAGCATATTGGGACTGTCTCGTTGGCGCTCAGATCGAATTTTGAATGGAAGGACTGACGTTTTAACGAACAACTACGCGTCAAATGGAAGTTATGAAATTTGCGTCGGTGCATTTACTCTCTTGCAGGCTATTCGCCCCTATATCACTTAATTTGTCTGCTAATTCTTGCTCTGTTACTAGTCTTCGGATTAGTATATGTTAACTCCATATGTATTTGTTTTGCTCTTAACTTACTTTTTGTGAATTTTGTGTTTGTTACGTAGGACAGTACAGCGTTTCATTTTTGTTGTACCCTCGCAGGAGCTCGTCCTGTGAACCCTGGGGAGATGTAGTGTAAGGAGTAATTATGCAAATTACCCCCTATTATTGTCATGTTGTTGTCCTATGTGTCTTTACCTCCGTGTCTAGTTTCCGTTTACTTTAGCAGCTTCCCTGTCTGTATTGATTGTAATTGTCATAGGTGTTTGTCAGCCATTCGCTGGCTGGTGTATTGGCGGCGCTGTATGTCTCCCTAAGCCCCGCCTACTTGGGGGTCTCCCTTCAAACTTCTAAAATCCATCAGTCGTCTACTTTTCTATTTACAGAGCGGTGTTCTCTAAGGGCTCTCTGGGTTCGCCCTTATAACAGCTTACCTGTTTTGGTGGGTCCCTCCCATTTCCACCTACTCTCCCCCTAATGGGTAACTGTACAGGTATGTTTGAATGTTTGTTCTTATGTATTGTATAACTGGGTTTGACTGTCTGTAAGGGCTTACGCCCACGTATGTACGTACTGTTTTATAAAGCATTTATGTAACTGTCTTGTTATATTGGTAGTTAGGTTTAGCTGGTTAGCTTAGGTAGGTTGGATCATCAACTACAACAATTGGCGAGGCTTCCCCTGCCTGGATCCTGACGGCCAGGCGCGTTATCTATTGTGTGGCAGCGCCCCCGACAATTACTTGTCGGGTAGCCAGTTGGTCTACGAACCCGGATTTGGAACGGTTTACACCGGCTGCGCTACATTGGATAGAATCCAGCACTGTGTTAAAGCTGACAGTTTATCAAAGAAAGCTTTATTCTGAGAAGATTTAGCGTGTGAGTTATATAAATTAGCTTTATTCTTGGCATTAATACTATCCTACCCTACCCCATAATTTCTGCACGCATGCCAATTAAAATAACTTTTAGGGAAAGAATTTTGAAATTTTCGAAAACTATATGCTGAAATTTTGGTGAACATTATATTACAGAATAAGTTCTTCAAGAGCTTTTCTAAAAATGCGTGCGCATTTATAATCCAGCCCTCTCCGTACAATTGCTATTTAAAAAGTCCTTTTAAAAGATTATCCTTTTAAGAAATTTTATAGATTCCACCACCAAAATGCTCTGCATAGGATTGCTCATTTGCATAATCTTAGCTGCATGGCCTGTGGCTGTCCAATCAGGCAGTTCAATTGGTATTGTGAACGAAATGTTCAGCCAAGCCGGAAAGGTATTGCAAGAGAGGTGTCTTTATGAATGCATAAAACCAGAATCTTTGCCACGTTTTGTCGACTGCATGGCTGGCTGTCTGCTCTTTTGGACGAATCAGGAACCACCCAAATGACCGGATGCAATCATTTGCAATAAATAAATCTTAGTTAATATTTAAATGTAACTGATTAAAATTTAAATTCAACAAAGAGGATACTGTTTTGATTTTCGTTGCAATAAATTTACAAGCAATTGCAACAAATAAATACAATACGTTGAATAAATCGGTTGCAAAGTTGGCTACGTGAATTTCAATATCTTTGGGACTACTGGTGAAAGGTTGAAACCAGAAGCGAAAGATGTGAAGAAAAGTGTCAAGACGAAATATTGGCTAGTGTACCCATTACGTAACCACTCAGTTACCCCTGTAACTAGTCCAGTATATTAGATCTTTAGAGTATATGCAGTTTTTAGAAGTACAAGTCAAGTGATTTCGCGCCAAACGCGAGGATTGAACATAGACTATACTGTTGCTAAGCAATGCTCTCACAATCAACTTTGTTACTGTGTCTGCTTATGCAAATTAGTTATTCTTGTAACTGAATCAGCGAATATCTCTGCTTGTAACATGTCTCAGTGTAATCGAACCATGCTACCACCGCCTGCGTACAATTGAATTGCACGCTGCACCGTGCAGTACAATTGTACTGCACGGTGTAGCGTGCAGTACAATTGTACTGCACGGTAAGCCTTTGCTGCTCTCCTATCGGAGTATGCAGCGAGGCTGCTGACAGCCAGCAAAACTGACTGCAATGATAAAGAATTTCTCCCCCTTATATACTTTCTACCGAAAGAAATATGCAAATTAGGTCGAATAGTATACAAACGACTGAAATTTGAAGCCAAATGTCAGTCTTTAAAGACATTACATATAGAAGACGAAATGTCTTCTATTTTTTGAGCCATATTACAAGCCACTTCGCACACTCGTGCCCTTCACTCGAAGCTTCGCCTGCTAGTGTGCATACAAATCTCTGAGAGCACTGCTGGCAGTGCTACAACTTACACTTGTATCTTGTTTGACTGGTTTGCTTTAAGTCGAAAGTTGTTCCTTGCTTACTGATGATATAGCTAAATATATTTTGGTTATTTTCGCCTGAAGACAGAAATCTCTTCACAATTGCCGATGCCTAAGATATCCGCAGCTAATTTAAAATTCGTCTCAATTTACCGGGAACAGTGGGTTTGGTCCTCAAATCCTGAGGCTCTTTCAGGACAGGGTAGAGTAGAGTAGAATAGAGTCGTATTAAAATGAACTCTTTTAAGGGGGGGAGGTCGCCGGGTACCAAATTTTATAGTCACTGATTACGCTCATTTTCGGATATAATATACACCCAGAAGTGTCCAAAAACAAAACAATTTTTTAGACGCCGGGGCGTTGGGTTCATAGCGTTAAGAGCTCCTAAGTTTGCTACTTGTGAGGAAAGTTAGGAGTTCGGAAAGAAGAGCTCCTAAACTAAGAGACCTCTTAAATCGGCTCTTAAAGCTAAGAGCCGAAAATCGGGCTCATAACTCACTCTCAACGGCTAATTGTTGAAATATTTAGCTAAGATAACGTTGCAATGTATTGCATTCTTCCCAGATAAGTTCTGTAAAAGCTTTTAGTCATTTTAACAGCTTCGACTGCTGAATATTTAATTCAAACTGTTAATTAGTAACTGTTACACTAGAAGAGGAAATATAAAATGTAGAATTTGGCCTCCCAAAAATCTGACCACTTACCCTTGTATTAAAATTCAGCAATTCTGCCACAACAACACGAGACTCTCTTAGCGAAGAGACTATCGATAATACGAACCGGCCTTCGTTGTATTGAAAACACTTTAGTTAAAGCGCCACAAGTCAAATTATTTAGCCGTTCAAGTCAAATTTATTAACAACTACAAAGCGCAGTTTTCTAAAAGGTTAGAATTTTTCGTGCATAGAATTAATGCTAAGCAGTTTCTAAAGTTGTTTGTTAACAAGTTTAACGAGAGAACCTCCCGTAGCGCAGTGGTTTCTTACTGCGCTACAAGTAGAGGATCATGTCAAGTCTAGAGCTTGAACAAAAAATAAACTCTAACACCGTATTTCAAATATCCCTCCTGGGCAATTTACCGAGATTGTCAAGGGGTGGCCGCCTGCTTGGTGGTGCTACCACAGCACCTCCATTACGGTGGACGTAATGGACGTACTGATAGCCTTGTAGAACACCTCGGGTAATTGCTATAGCAATTATTCAGTGTCAGCATCCCCCTCCCTCAAAAAATCCATACGTTCTAAGCTGACACTACCCTTAACCGGAGCACCGACTGGGGTGAGGTGGCTGTAAAAAAAGTTTAACGAGAAAATATTTAGCTCTACTCTTTTAACTCGCTTACAAAATGTGCCTGGGATTCCTATAATAAAGTAACGAAACTTTATGTCCCCCTTTTATCTAATCTCGATCTTACGATTATTTTTACGCATTCTGTATGCCCAGTCAGCATCATTTTCAGCTCAACGTTAAGCTTGATTCTGTTGACATTACTGTTTCTGAGTTGTCTGATGTTCAGACTTTCTTGAAATTTTGAGAATGGTCCGGAGTAAAGTAAACTCTGACTTTACAGTAACTTTCTGGCAAGCTGATAAGAGCTTATCACCATCAAGGCTTTTCGTGTTCACTTTGTACTACTAAATTCATCCATAGCAGCTACATGGAGGTCTGTATGACCGTCTGAAACCTAGCAATTTAAAGTTGCAGCTCTACAAGGCCCTTATATATGATAGAAAGCTCTTTACTTAAGATTGTCCTTGGAGCTGCCGTTTCACAAGGGTTAGTAGAAGCTCTCTGCCTTTCTCCCGCTACGATTTGGACTACGCTACCCGCTCGCGCAATAGGTAGAGTGCTAAACCTTGTAAACAACTCTATGGCCAAGGCTACGTTTTTGACAACAGTCTAGAAATAAACCAAATACTTAGGCCTTGAATATAATAATCTTTTTAACAACATCCATGTCTAACGACAATCAGAGGATTTTTGGATTTAAAATTATGAACGCATATTTTCAGTGCCGAAATATATCATACCAAATGGTCCTCTACTTGAAATGAAATAAAAACCATGATCCGTTGAATTTCGGACACAATTGCTTCTATGAAAAAATGTAAACCTTAGACGCTAATGTTAGTACAGAAAAATGCGGTTAATTCGAAAGCGGTTAGCATAATATAATTCCTATTTAGCTAGCAAAACGCGAATCCTAATGAAATTAGAGAAATTTCAGAATATGTCATTTCCTTTGCCACAAGATTGACGGATATTAATTAATATTAATACTAATTAATTGTCGAACTTATTAATCGCCCTTCTGACGAACGAAAATACGAGTAGAAAAGCGATAGTACGAACTCGATTTTGAAAACTGAAACTGAAATTCCAAGATGATTGTTGACTGTAGCAAAGTAGAGCATGATCTGAATTTTCAGACTCGGTTTTTCACCCGCTATTCAATTTCGTTTTCAGATTCAGTCATTTTCGGAAGCCGCATAATAGTCCAGTTAACTTAGTTAGACAATATTAAAACACAGCCTCAGCCTTGGCAAATATATAAAATAAAGTTTAAAGAGAGAAGCATTTTTACACACCGGTAGGCTCGAAAAGTCTATCGTTTGCTCCAAAGATTTGACCCGAACCTAAAAGTTTTGTGGCCTCTCGCCGGTCCGGTTCGGCTCAAGCCCTGCCCAAGGCTCTGAGTCCGTCACACGATCCGAGAGCAACCACATCGGCAACCAATTGGTAACCTACTCAAGAGGTCAAGCTAACAGAGGAAAACCCATTTGCATATATGGAAAAATTTGGTGGCAGAGCGCAGATTCCACACAGTTAGGCTGGTAGCAAGAGACTCACGAAGCGACGAGGGTACCTATTAAACTGGAAGCAGCTAGTATCCAACAAAAAGTGGCAATCAGTTTTGCGTTGAACGACGCGTTAAGCCTAGCACTTTTACTTGTAAACGTGTGTATTTTTTAATTTCATTGCATCACTTACCGTAGCCCTCAGCCAATCAAAAAGTTTAAACTGACAGACGGCATATGCTAAAAGTTACCGATTCTCCATTGCTCTGCTTCTCTGTTACTGTGTTGTTATTTTGTTTCAATAAGATGACGGCACAGCGATGAATTTATGAGACAAAATCAGACCCATAGCCTTAGCGATTTAAACGGACTTCAGACCAACTGATAATGCGACTGTGTGTGGTCTTTCTGTTTGTTTTTGTTAGTTTCGAATATTTATTTGTAAGACAGACAGAAAAATCCAAAAAAGGAAAAATTTATCTTAATGATATGAAGCATGGAACAAGTATTGTAGGTGATAAAAGCACAATAGAATAAAAGCCTTGAATGATTAAATATTCCTTAGTTGAAGCTCCAGCTTTCAATCTAAGAATTCCAATTTGCCAGATTTTGTCCTTTACTATTTCTTGTAACTTCAGTCAGGTCAGCTGCAAATATTTTGTTGTAGTTTGCGAATTTATATAACCCAGTGTTTGTTATTTCCTGAAGAACCCTGTCTAACTACAGTCGCTAAAACTTGACCAATCGAGTTGAAATTTGGTATGGATATGTTTAAACACACTCAGTTCAAATGTCAAAAGTTTTTGGTTCTGCGAAATTCTATGTTTTTTCAAAGAGGGGGGAGGTCAGGAGAAACCGATAGTTTTTCCTTAATTTGATCAAAAGTTGCGTATGAGAAGCAGACCAGAAATCTGAAGTCCGTTTTCGGTTAAGTTTTATGTTAGTTCAGGATAAGCTTCTAAATCTTAAGGTTTTGAAAAACATCTTAAGTCTTAAATTCAGTATTCGGTTCCCCTTGTCCTGCCTTACGAATCAAAAATTCATCTCGAGCAATTTGTGCGTCGCCTTAAATGCCGACTTTAGGCAGTCAAGCTGTCAATGCAAATTGCCGTCAAGCTGTTCAAGGTATAGCGACAAACTCGGCAACTCTTTGTTGAAGTTATTACTTTACAGTCTGTTTTAGAGTACACTCCCACCATGCTCTTCGTTGGACTACTGTTCTGCCTTGTCCTGACTGGATCGACTGTGATCGTCCAATCCGGAGTCGCGCTCGCTCAGGACAACCCAATCGTTATTGTGAACGAGATTTTGGGAATGGTCGGAAAAGAAGTATCCGACGGATGTTTTCATCAATGCATGAAACCAGAATTTGTGTCAAAGTTTGTCGACTGCATGGCCGATTGTCTGCTGGAAGCGATGAACCGGAACTAATGAGGACAACTGAGCCGAACCAATCATTTGGATCACAATCTTAATTTTGGATCTTAAATTCTGATTCTTAAACAATCCTTAATGTATTGTAATGGAAATTTAGATGTGGGCTATTTTCGTGGCAATAAATTGATAAACAATTACAACAAATAACAATTAAAAACGTTGGATAAGTTGAATTTCAAATGTTAAACGCCTTTCATGCCGGCTGTTCTTTTAAGGTGGTGGTATGCTTTTGTACAGTGCTTTTGTGGTGATTTTTTTGAAACGCTATAACTTTCGCAATTTCGGGAGTTGCAAAAAGCTTTAGGAACCCCATCCATTTAGATAAAGTAGATGAAAATTGAGCTACGGTAAGCGTAGCGTATATTTTAACGTAGACTTAAGGCGTAGCTACGAGTTACCTACGGTACCTTTTTGCAAAGGTTTTTGTGTAACTTAACTTTTTGCTTTTATTGTGAGTGTCGGCTTTTCTCAGAAAATTCAAAGCTGCCACACCCGTTAGAGCTTATAAAAACGCAGGTTTTTATGGAAAAACTGCAGCTCAACTGAAACGCAGCTATGCTTAATAAACGCAGCTACGCATAGCGTAGACATACCGTAGACCAAGGAGTAGCTACTTCCAACAAATGGATGAGGTTCCTTATACATCGTTTTAAAGCTTATTATCTGTGCATTCACATGAGCTTACACAACTGGCAAAATTAGCAAAAAATAGCAGAAATTTTCTGACAAGCTGACATCTAACAGGATGAGTATAGACCAAAAGTTTTTGAACATCGATTTCTCAAAAATGAAGAATCGGCCAAAAGTTCTTTTTGTGCCACAATATGAAGGACATATGGGCCGAGGGACGTTTTTTTGGATTTGGCTCAGCAGGTCTTAACGGTCGAGAAAATCGGCCAAATGCACAGTAACACGAAATTTCACAACTTCGCATTGAGTTTTCTTGCTACTCAGTATGTTTTAGCCCAAACCAAGAAAAACGACCCTCCGCAGAAGTGCGAATTCGATTCTGCCGAAAAACTCCGGAATCCGTCGAGTAGTTTTTGAGAAATCGATGTTCGAAACAAAATAATCGCAGTTTTGCCAAAATGGTTTTTCGGCCAAATCTCTAGCTGAAAGCAATAAAGTCCGGCTAATGGGCATTCATAAAATGTGCATTTGGACGATGTATCGATTGAGTATAACTAAGCCAACTTTGTCGTTAACATGTGGCAGTAATTTTGAAAAAACTGATTTTCTCGAAAATGGCCATTTTTTGACCCTAAAAACAGTTTTTTGCTTATACTGACTTAACCACTGGAGATAGCTCAAAGGTTGTAAGAGCAAAAATGTTTATTTTCGAGTCCTTTTTCCCGCCATAGCAACTAATCCCGTGTCTTGTCTACCTACTGGGAGCTTAAGGCCAAAAACCAAAACTTTCTTATCTTTTGGCCTAAGAATACGGGACTGGTCCTAAAATGTTAAAGAGCACGGAAATAGGTGTTTTCGTAAGTTTTAGCCCTTTTCGTAAAGGATTAAAGCCGTAGGAGTCAAAAATACCCGAAAGGAAACCAGCACCTTAAGAAACTGGTGTACCAATATCGAAATTAGACTGAACATAAATTGCTCCATTAAATCCTAAGGCGTACGTATATGTGAATTGTTGAGTCCAGGACTAAAAATGTGGAAAAGGAACACATGGTGGAGATCGAACCAGCGAGTTAGAGTTCTCAAGTAGTGTGCGCTGTCACACACCTACCCCGGACAGCGAGACTATAAGCCTCCACACAATCCCACACATCATACATAGGATCAGTTTTCAATCCCATCCCATCCCATTCCATGGGATCCTATCCCAACACTACAAGTTATAAAGGGGGGTATCATTTGTGGTTAACGAGACAGTGCTCTTGCTCGGTTTTGTTTGTTAATTTTTAAATGCGTAACCAATATCCAAAACAATTTAAGGAACGTCCTCCAAATTACAACGGGAATTTCAACAGAAATCGGTTGTAGACGGGATTTCTGCCGGGATCAGTTTTTATGGTATATATGTTACGTACCGTATGAGATTTTGTACCGTATAATACGGTACGGCAATTTTCGTACCGTATTAAACGGTACTATGAAAATTTGGTTAAAAGAGTAAAGATTGCTAAGTTCGTGTGAGTGTGTGATTTTGAAGTTAAAAGAAAAACTCAAACAAAACTGAATTTATTTTGAAGACAACGCAATTTGACAGGAACAAAATACAAAATATGACCGTGTACATTTATAATAATCAAAAACAAAATTAATCCCAACCCATCAACCAACCTCTAACCTTTACTTCGAATCCAAGGCTTCGGCTTCTTCAATTTGAGTGTTGAATTTTGGTTCAATCGAAAGTGACCGAAAATGACGAAAATTCCCTCACTTAAATACTGTCAAAGCTAATTTGCATATTACGAAAATGCCGAATTTCTAATTTGCATATTTGTTCCGAAGTTCGTATAGTTTTCAAACAAGGAAATTTCCACAAAATACCCCCTCTTTTGAAAGCGCGCGCCCTCGCCGCGGCCCACAGAATTAGTAGGATAAAATTAAAATTAGCCAACGTAGCTTACGTACTAGTACGATAAAACGCGTGTGAGAAATTTTCACAAAACCATAAAACTACACTAGAGAACCTCCCTAGAGAACCAAAAAACCACAAAGGTTCAATCAGATTGACTATCCGCCGCCGGGAAAAAGTCACCCGGGTTGACCCTAACCCTCACAGCAGACCAGCCAGTCCGACCCGAAACCTTCACAGGGCATACCAAATCAGTCACCTCCGCTAGCCGGAACAAAATAGTTCGAAACAAAACCTCCGCCGGATAGACCGCGGCCGAAACCTCTGACAGCAGAGCAGTCGCCTCAACCTCCGGCGACACCACGCCCAGGCCAACCTGACCGTGCCAGGAACCTCCGACAACCAGATCACGCCTGCAACCTCCGCCAACCTGACCGTGTCAGGAACCTCCGCTAACCAAATCACGCCTGGACCCTCCAAACACCAGCACTAACTCCAACAGCCCTACCAACGCCACCCGTGAATCCTTCCCAACTCTCACCCTACACCTTCGAACGCGCCATGGTCGACTGACTTGATCAAAAACCATCTGCACCAGAGCCAATCAAATGACGGGAGGCACACCAGTTCCAGGGGGGGATGGGCGGGAACTAGAACACACAAAACAAACATAAGAGTATCAAACAGTTAGCAAAAACAAAAAGAAACCGCATAATACTAAACAGATTCTACTTTCGAATTTTAGGAGGGAAACGGCCAGAGCTTTCTGCCCCAGGAATCCTAATCCCAGGGGGGGAAGCACTGACAGTTTCCTATCAGATGAAAACTATGTGAATGTTCAACTTTCAAATAATAAATTTCATTTTAAATCTAATGCAGAGAAAAAACCAAAAGATTAAACGTTTACAACCTGGTTTAGTGGGAATCTGTTGGAACAGGCGGTGGTCTCTACAGCCAAGGCCGGATTCCCAAAGGCGTCTTCGGCTGACAGAAGCTCCAGGATCATCCAGCCATGGTTTGAATTCCACCGACTGAACCAGCAGATCCCCTGTGAACACATCTTGGAACCCTTCTAAAATCAACTGAAAATAATACAAATGTAAAGTGCAATGTACAAACAATTTTAAAGGTGCAAAAACTTTCATCATTTTAGAACGGAAAATGGAAAAAACGGAGACGAATTACCCCCTCTTTTAAAATGGAAAACCTTTGAAAAAATTTGACCAGAAGCCTTAGCCTGACTTGACCATGGGTCAACTGGTCAAGCCAGGCTACCAAGATTAGAGGTTGGTCGATCCCCATTAAAAGTTCAGAACTTCAAAATCTACTCATATCTACACGATCGCCAGTTTTATGAAAATTTGGTTAAAAGAGTAAAGATTGCTAAGTTCGTGTAAGTGTGTGATTTTGAAGTTAAAAGAAAAACTCAAACAAAACTGAATTTATTTTGAAGACAACGCAATTTGACAGGAACAAAATACAAAATATGACCGTGTACATTTATAATAATCAAAAACAAAATTAATCCCAACCCATCAACCAACCTCTAACCTTTACTTCGAATCCAAGGCTTCGGCTTCTTCAATTTGAGTGTTGAATTTTGGTTCAATCGAAAGTGACCGAAAATGACGAAAATTCCCTCACTTAAATACTGTCAAAACTAATTTGCATATTACGAAAATGCCCAATTTCTAATTTGCATATTTGTTCCGAAGTTCGTATAGTTTTCAAACAAGGAAATTTCCACAGTACGTACCGTATAATACGGTACAACTTTTTCTGTACCGTATTAAACGGTACGTCCCGCATTATATTGTACGGTATTGGCATATATACGGTTTTTGTACCGTATTGGCAAAGAACTGAATACTGCTGTTAAATAATATTAAATAAAACAAATAATACAAATTTTGCAGTTTTGCATAATCACAGAATTATAAATTATTCAATTGCCACAATCTTACCATCTTACCAATCTTATCACAATCATTGCCACTAAAAATATAGAAACTTTGCTCTTGCAATTCTTATTTCTATACCACTCTGAACTTCTAATTCTATTAAAAATTTGAAAATACAAATAAATAAACAAATAAATATTAAGGTTTTAAAAAATATTTTATTTTATAAGTGCTTTATAAGTCTCTGGGGGCTGTGTCCTCAGAAGCAATAGATTTTTAAAAATAGCAAACATGTCACTAACATAACCTATACTTTAATTTACATATAAAAAATTAAAACAAATTTACTTCAATATAAATAAAACTTTTGAAGGTTATGATAATGAGATGTTTGCTAATTTTAAAAATATATTGCTTCTGAGGACACAGCCCCCAGATTTATAAAGCACTTATAAAATTAAAATTTTTTAAAACCTTAATATTTTTTGTTTATTTATATGTATTTTCATTTTTTGTGTAAAAACGTTGACTTTCAAAAGTTACGTTCCCTTAAGGTGGTGATTCCTTTTGGGCACATATTGTTGATTGACGGTTCAAATCAAGATGAAATTTGATGAAACTTTCCAAAATAAGTTCTTTTAGCATTCTAACACCCTCCGCGCAATCTCGCTTCAAAAATTCGACGTTTCCGTTCAGGGCAGTTTTTACCGATTTTTGACAAATAGACAGTAGCTGCATAGCTATGATTATATTCATTCGAAAGATCTTGTTGAGCTCTACATTTTTGCTTTTTGAAGTACCTTTCTAGCTTTTCGCTATCGTGAGATATAGTCGAGTTTCCTATTTTGGCGTTGACAACTTGTCATTTTTATAGAAATCAAATAATCCGCCATTTCCTGCGCAACGTAAGCCGTAAAATTAAACTACGGGTGTCGATTTTAAGATCTCTTCGAGGCCGATTATCCGAGACATGATGATCTTCCAACTCCTATCCCGTGAGCTGTTATCCTAAAAAATGTAGTTTTTGCAAAAACATGACCAAATTTTTCCAGCGATTGTGGAGCATTTACTATGCTAGATGGTTGCCACTTACTGGACGTGTTTTACACTAAAATACCCAGGGACCCTTTTTTAGTTGTCCCGATTGCTGCTTTCTAGCTAATGTGGTCGCTTGCCAAAGTTGGGAAAAGTAGGCAAAATCCAGGTTGCGCATACATCTTAGCCAATTTCTTTATAACGAAGAGCGGTTTCATAATAACTAAAAAAGGGTCCCCAGCTATTTGATAGTGGAATCGAATGATACGGCCGATGTCTCACGAAAAAATTTACTTTAGTCTGCAAAAAATTTGGAAAATTAAATTACTTCGAAAATGCAGTAAAACAATTTCCAAGAACTAAAGTTAGTTTCGTTGTATTCATTAGAAAGAACAAATGTAACGCTGCATTTTGATATAAAAATGGCTTGTTAACTCCAAGTAATGAATAAGTAATAATGGTGCAAACTTTATGTGACCAAAGGGAATCACCACCTTAAGCATAAGCATTTTCCCTTTTTATGTTCAGAATATTTAATAGAATTAACAGAATTAGAAGTTCAGAGTGGTATTGAAATATGAATTGCAAGAGCAAAGTTTCTATATTTTTAGTCATGCAGATTGTGGCAATTGGATAATTTATAATTCTGTGATTATGCAAAACTGCAAAATTTGTATGATTTGTTTTATTTAATATTAACAGCAGTATTCAGTTCTTTGCCAATACGGTACAAAAACTAACCGTACAATATAATACGGGACGTACCGTTTAATACGGTACAGAAAAAGTTGTACCGTATTATACGGTACGTACCGTTTAATACGGTACGAAAATTGCCGTACCGTATTATACGGTACAAAATCTCATACAGTACGTAACATATACATTTTCCCGTCAGTCATCACAAAGGTTTTTGGTTTGGCCAAGTTTCTGAGTGCACAAAACCCACACTAGTGCAAATGTGTAAGCCGTTTACCAAACAAATTATGTGTGTCATAAGATGTAAAAATTAAAAGTTTTTAGTAAGGAACCGTGTCAAAATTAACGTGATTTGAAGCAACAAACATAACACCGTCCGACAGCGGGATTAAAGTGAGGTTCTTACAAATTTTTCAGCAAGGTTTCGAACAGGATCCCGTACGTAATTTCAGCCCTTTGGGATAGTGGGCTCTCGGTGAATCCTCGTAGATTTGCTGTGCGCCTGGGAACATGAACTCCATGACCCGGGAACATGAACTCCATGACCCGGGACCATCCATACCGTTACAAAGTTTTTTAAAAACTACGTACCCAACTCAAAGTGGAACACAATTTTACATGAATAAAAAATATGGGGCGGGTTTAGTCCTCTACACAGGGCTAGATGGAGTTCGATCAAACAGAAAGGACAATGAATCTTGCACAATGCTCTTGCAGTTCTTATCTCTATGCCGCAGCAGTATACAATTTTACTGGCTTAATTTTATTACTACTTGTGTAGTCCACATTTCCCTTTCTTTTGTTCGTAGTTCTTCAATTTAATCTTTAAATCTTTAAAGGATGCGTTAAGCCTAGTCCAGCATTTTATTCCATTAATTACCGCAGTCCTCAGCCAATCAAAAATCAGCGTCAGCATTGAGCTGAATTGTCTTCTTTTTTCCATCATTGCGTATGTATTTCTTTCAAGCAGCTAACGTTGACACAGTTATTCGGTCGCTATCACAGCGCCTATCAAAAGATTGATCCCCCATTCCTTTCTATATTTATGAGTAGCCGCAGGTCCTAGGGGAGACCAATACCAATACCAATACCAACCAGTCAAATAAGCTGCGTCGGTGCAAACAACTCCAAAAATCCAAATCAATCAATCAATCGAAATCAAAAAAAATCCAAGTCTCCGCTACGTCTTAGCAGAAGCATAAATTTTGAGAACACCGATGGTAGGATTAAAATAGAGCCGGGATAGAAGAGGAAACCTGTAACAGAGTGCGCTAGCGTAGCCGATCGTACAATGAAGTGCTGCTTTGACTCAGCCAAGTACCCGGTCTACTTCTCCTAAATTTGGATTACTGCAAGTTGAGGCGGTCTGAATGCGACATACTGTTCTAGTTACTTGCGGAAACGTATTCACCGTCAACGCATTTGCAAGGGAGACGTGCCTAAGAAACGTTCACAACGAACATTTTTGCAGTTTACAACCTTTGAGATATTTCTAGTGGTTAAGTCAGTATATATAAGCAATAGCAAGAGTACATAATAGATAAGAGTAAGAAACTCTTACGCTAGCATGTACAAATCATGTAAGGTATGCTCGGTTCATTAACTCGGGACCCCCCCCCCCCGTAACTTCCGGGGGGGGGGGTCCCACTTTGCACTAAATACACGCTTTCATATAAGCGTGTGTCTGCTCGCTGATTGGCCCGTTAGCCTAAGGCTTATGGTAGGTTATTTATTAGTTATTTTAATTAATTAATTATAACTTTAATTAAGTTAATGCAATTAAAAAACTAATTCGACAACTTTGTAGCTTTTTTTCTGCTCGTTGCAATGATATAAAAATTGTTTCATAATACAAAAAATTCGAAGGAAACTAATGTGCAACAATTTTTATATCATTGGAAAGAGCAGAAAAAATGAAGGGGAAGTTACGGGGGGGTCCCGAGTTAATGAACCGAGCATTCCTTACATGATTTGTACATGCTAGCGTAAGAGTTTCTTACTCTTATGTATTATGTACTCTTGGCAATAGTTTTTAATGGGAAGAGTAAGACACTCAGCGCTTCCTAATGTATTAGGTTTGCAAAATGCTCGAAGCAGTATTGGAGGTTAGTAATATTTTTAGGTTAGGTTAAAGTCCGCAGGTTACTGTTTGCCTCGTCTGCTAGGAAAGTCTGATTCTATTTCTTCCAGTTCCAAAATGGTGATCTGAATAATACCCTTTACAATAATAATTTGACCTCTTTTCCTAACTTAAGGTGGTGATTCCTTTTGGGCACATATTGTTGGTTGGCGGCGTAAATCAAGATGAAATTTGACGAAACTTTCCGAAATATGTTCTTTTAGCGTTCTAACACCCTCCGAGCAATCCCGATTCAAACATTCGAGATTTCCGGTCAGCACGGTTTTTCCCAATTTCAGAGAGTTCGGCAGCAGTTATACAGTTAAGACTATATTCATTCGAAAGATCTCGTTGAGCTTCATATTTTTGCTTTTTAAAGCAACGTTCTAGCTTCTTTCTACCGTGAGATATAGCCGATTTTCTTGTTTTGGCGTCGAAAACTTGTCATTTTCGCTGAAATCAAATAATCTATCATTTCTTGAACTATGCAAGCCGTAAAATCAAACTAAGGGCGTCGATCTGAAGGTCTCTTAGCGGCAAATTATCCGACGCATGATCGTCTTTCAACAGCCACCCTGTAGGCTGCTATCATAAAAAATGTAGTTTTTGCAAAAACACGACCAATTTTTTTCCAAAGATTGTGGAGCATTCACCACGCAAGCCGGAGGGCTGCCACTGAACAGATGTGTTCTGTACAAATATACCCAGGGACGTTTTTTTAGTTTCCCCGATTGCTGCTTTCTAGCTAAAGTAATAGCTTGACAAATTTCGAAAAAGTAGGCAAAATACAGGTTACGCACACATTTCAGCATTTTTCTCTACAACGAAGAGCGATTTCACAATAAATAAAAAATCGTCCCCAGCTATTTGATGGAGGTATCGATTGATATAACCGATGTCTCGCGAAAAAATTTACTTGAGTCTGCAAAAAATCTGGAAAATTATATTTCTTCTAAAATGTGTTAAAAATACTTTTGAAAAGCAACATTAGTTTCATAGTAAGCATTAAAAAGAAAAAATGTCAAGCTGCATTTTGATATAAAAATGGCTTCTTAACTCCAAGTAATGAATGAATAATAATGGTGCAAACTTTATGTGACCAAATGGAATCACCACCTTAAACAGTTGAGAAGGTTTAGGCGTTTCGTATTCCTTGTAAAAGGAAACAAATGCGATTAGTTACATTACGTTTCCATAAATTCCATGTTTCCATAAATTCTCAGCCGCATAAATATGACTCAAAATCTTTTGATGCAAGCTAAATGTCTAGCTTTTGTCAGTTGGTACAAAAAGCAGTGCGTAAACTGTTCGATATTGCTGTTATTATTCAATATTATTCATAAAGAAATACAGGCTCACAGCGCCCATTGGCTCTCTCCTGTTCAGACTGCAGACGTTTTTCATTATTTCTTATGATTAATGCCTTGCATCCTTCGTGGATCCTTTACTTAATTTTCTTGATGTATTCGATATAGTATTCGATATACGTTATTATTCTGATTTGAAAGCTCTCACAAGGAAAATGTAGTGTTGCTGAAGTGTTATGCTAATCACGGTTTATTTCAACGGTTCAGTAGTTATTCTAACTTTCCACTTAAAAATAACATGGGAACATTAGTGATATATATTTCACGTTGGATAAAATCCAGTACTGTGTTAAAGCTGTCAGTTATTCTGAGAAGATTTATCATTGACGTTATATATATAGCTTTATTCTTGGTACTGTTATGCTACCCTACCCGACCCCATAGCTTGTGTACACATGCCAATTAAAAATAGTTTTTAGGGAAAGAACCCCGAAATTTTCGAAAACTGTATTCTGAAATTTTGGTGAACATTATATTACAGTTCTTCAAGAGCTTTTCCAGTAATACGTGCGCATTTATAATCCAGCCCTCTCCGTACAATTGCGATTTAAAAAGTCCTTTTAAAAGATTATCATTTTAAGAAATTTTATAGATTCCACCACCAAAATGCTCTGCATAGGATTGCCCATTTGCATGATCTTAGCTGCATGGCCTGTGGCTGTCCAATCAGGCAGTTCAATTGGTATTGTTAACGAAATGTTCAGCAAAGTCGGAAAGGTATTGCAAGAGAGGTGTCTTTATGAATGCATAAAACCAGAATCTTTGCCACGTTTTGTCGACTGCATGGCTGGCTGTCTGCTCTTTTGGACGAATCAGGAACCACCCAAATGACCGGATGCAATCATTTGCAATAAATAAATCTTATTGTTTTGTAGTTAATATTTAAATTAACTGGTTTGCTTTTCGTCGCAATAAATGTATAAACAACTGCAGCAAATAAATGCAATACGTTGAATAAACCGGTTGCAAGGTTGGCTACGTGAATTTCAATATCTTTGGGAATACTGGTGAAAGGTTGAAAGCAGACGTGAAAGATGTGAAGAAAAGTCTGCAGTCGAATATGATATTGGCGCTAGTGTACGCATTACGTACTATGTACATTACGTTACTCAGTTACCCCGGCAAATAGACTAGTATATTAGATCTTTAGGGTATCTGCAGTTTTTACAAGCACAAGCCAAGTGATGTCGCGAGGATTGAACATAGATTATTCGGTTGCTAACCAACGCTCCCACAATCAACTTTGTTACTCTGTCTGTTTATGCAAATTAGTTATTCTTGTAACTGAATGAGTAAATATTTCTGCCACTACTTGATTGACTGGTCTTCCTTTAAGGTGGTGATTCCTTTTGGAAACATCAACTTTGAACCACTATTATTCATTCATTATTTGGAGTTAAGAAGTCATTTTTATATCAAAATGTAGCTTAACATTTTCTCTTTTTAATGAGTACAATGAATCTAAGTTTGGCTTTCTAAAATGTTTTTCCTGTATTTTAGAAGAAGTATAATTTTTCAGATTTTTTGTAGGCTGAAGTAAATTTTTTCACAGGACATCGGTTAGAGCATTCGATACCTCTATCAAATAGCTGGGGACCCTTTTTTAGTTATTGTGATATCGCTCTTCGTTATGGAGAAATAAACTAAAATGTCTGCGCAACCTGGATTTTGCCTACTTTTCACTACTTTGGCAAGCCACTACTTCAGTTAGAAAGCAGCTATCGGGGCAACTAAAAAAGGGTCCCGGGGTATTTTTGTGTAGAACACATCTGCTAAGTGGCAACTCCCTAGATTGCATACTAAATTCTGCACAATTGCTGGAAAAAATTTGGTCATGTTTTTGCAAAAACTACATTTGTTGTGATAGCAGCCTAAGGGATAGCAATTGTACGATGGTCATGCCTCCGATAATTGGCCTCTGTGAGACCTTTAAATCGACACCCTTAGTTAAATTTAACGGCTTTCGTAGCTCAAGAAGTAGTGGATTATTTGATTTCTGCAGAAAGGACAAGTTTTTGACGCCAAAATAAGAAAATTGGCTATATCTCACGATAGGGAAAAGCTACAAAGTTGCTTCCAAAAGCAAAATTGTAGAGTTTAACGAGTTCTTTCGAATGGATACAGTCATAGCCATGCAGCTGCTGCCAAACTTTCAGAAATTGGCAAAAACCGTCCTGAGCGCAAATGTTGAATTTTTGAAACGCGATTGCGCAGAGAGTGTTAGAACGCTAAAACAACTTATTTTGGAAAGTCTCGTTGAATTTCATTCTGGTTTACGCCGTCAATCAATAATATGTGCCCAAAAGGAATCACCACCTTAAGTAGAATGTTGTTCCTTGCTTACTGCTGATATAGCTAAATATATTTTGGTTATTTTTGCCTGAAGACAGAAATCTCTTCACAATTGCCGATGCCTAACATATCCGCAGCTAATTTAAAATTCGTCTCAATTTACCGGGAACAGTGGGTTTGGTCCTCAAATCCTAGGGCTCTTTCAGGACAGGGTAGAGTAGAGTAGAATAGAGTCGTATTAAAATGAACTCTTTTAAAGGGGGGGGGGGGAGGTCGCCGGGTACCAAATTTTATAGTCACCGATTTCGCTCATTTTCGGGTATAATATACCCCCATATGTGTCCGAAAACAAGACAATTTTTTAGAGGCCGGGGCGTTGGGCTCAGCGTTAAGAGCTCCTAAGTTTGCTACTTCTAAGGAAAGTTTCACAAAGAGTTCTTAAACTAAGAGACTTCCTAAATCGGCTCTTAATGCTACGAGCCCAAAAGCGGGGTCATAACTCACTCTCAACGGCTAATTGTTGAAATATTTAGCTAAGATAACGTTGCAATGTATTGCATTCCTCCCAGATAAGTTCTGTAAAAGCTTTTAGTCATTTTATCAGCTTCGACTGCTGAATATTTAGTATAAATAAAATATAATAAATATCTTGAACTTCGTCATTACTTTACCAAAAGGTAGGAAACATTTATTCCAACCTTTAAAATTGAGAATGTTCGAGTTAGATCTTCTGTTTCCTATCATATTTGGTAAGTGAATATAATATAAAGTAATTTTTATTTGTCTCATAAATGTTCCAGCACACCTCATAAGTTCTCAGCATGAAAGCGCTTAGACAGTTAAGAGAAAGACCTATGAGCGAGTTATGAGCGAGTTATGAGCGAGTTATGAGCGAGGAGCAGTTTATGAGGAGCTTTGTAAAACAGTTTAGGAGCCACTCATAAATTGCTCATAAAAGATAAGATAGGAGGGGCTTAGGAGCTAGATTTAGGAACCCTTTGTGACACGCCCTAGGATTGTGCATATGCAAATTGAACCTCTATTTGTGTACTGTGTCAATACCTATATGTGAAATTTGTGCAATGAATGGTTAGTTCATGGCATGACGAAACATTCCTTTGTTGGCATTTTTGTAAGTCAGAATTGTGCAAAAACCGACTTTATCCAACTTTGAAAATTTCTAGAAAATCCCTGAGCTAACGCAAATACACCAGGTATCGATATTAGCACGCTAACTAAGCTTGACTTTCGCACTTTTAGCTCTTTCAAGAATAGGGTCCAGTTAATTTTAACTGTGCTCTACCATTTCTTGAAAAAGGCCACTAGACCTGCTATTCCTAGGTCTTTGGACTCCCCGGTTACCATCTAGCCGGTATCATACCTACTTCATTCTTCTTTAAAGCTTGCAACCTTTGTATCAAGTTAAGGAGCCTCGTTCTGGTACTATAATAAATGTTCTATACCAATTATTTGTGCAGTAAAATGACATGGAATAATCAGTTGGCGAAAGCAAGCAGAAGTGCGTCATTGTGCCGGCCAAACTGTTAATTATTAACTGTTACACTGAAAATATAAAAGGTAGAATTTTTGGCCTCCCAAAAATCTGACCACTTACACTTCTATCAGAATCCAGGAATTCTGCCACAACACCACGAGACTCTCTTAGAGAAGAGACTATCGAATCAATAATACGAACCGACTTTCGTTGTATTGAAAACACTTTAGTTAAGGTGAAACAAGTCAAATTATTTAGCCGTTCAAGTCAAATTTATTAACAAATGAGCGCAGTTTTCTAAAAGGTTAGCATTTTCCGTGCATAGAATTAATGCTAAGCAGTTCGTTTCATCTAAAGTTGTTTGTTAACAAGTTTAACGTGAAAATATTTAGCTCTACTCTTTGAACTCGCTTGCAAAAAGGGATGCGCCAGGGATTCCCATAATAAAGTATCGAAACTTTATGTTCCCCTTTTAAATAATCATAATCTTACGATTATTTTTACGCATGCTGTATGTCTTAGTCAGCAGCATTTTCACTTCAACTCCTTGATTCTTTTGACGTTACTGGTTTTTGAGTTGTCCGAGTTTCCGACTTTCTTGAAATCTTCAGAATGGTCCGAAGTAAAATAAACTCTTTGACTTTACAGTAACTTTCTAGCAAGCTGATAAGAGCTTATCACCATCAAGGCTTTTCGTTTTCACACTTTATTTTGTACTACTAAATTCAGTCGAATAAACTACATGAAGGTGTGTAAGACCGTCTGAAACCTAGCAATTTAAGGTTGCTGCTCTACAAGGCCCTTATATATGATAGAAAGCTCTAGAGTTAAAATTGTCCTTGGAGCTGTCGTTTCACAAGGGTTAGTAGTAGCACTCTGCCTCTCTCCCGCTACGATCTCGAACTACGCTACCCGCTCACGCTGCCAGGCAGAGTGCTAAACCTTGTAGACAACTCTATGGCCAAGGCTACGTTTTTGACAACATCCTAGAATTAAATTAATATTTTATTTATCACCTTAATTATTAAATGTGGTGTATTCCATTTTCAATAGGGTTTAGTTCAAAGGACAAATATAATGGGCTTAGGTTAATATTTAGCCCCTTTTGATGCCAAAATGCACAAATCCGAATAAAACTTATTTCGGTTTATTCTGCAAAGAGGAAAAGTTTTGACTTTCAGTTAAATGAGTTCTTATCATTAAATATATCAACAGAGTTGCAAATTAAATTAAAGTCGTGCACTGTCAGAATCCCGAAGAACTATCTGTTAAATCGGAGTATGAACCCTTTGTGCTGAGCATTATCCTTAACTCAAACCACTTGGATTAACGCTAAGAAGGTCATGTAAGGGAATCAGGCATAGGAAAGATTGATAAGCCTTATAGGGAGTTCAGCTGATGGCCCTGTGGTGTAGTTGGTTAGCATGTCTGAGCAGGTGCGCCAAAAAGAAACCAAGGACAAGCCCAAGACATTGGGCCGTCAGGCACCATCGTACCCACGAAACCAGGACCTAGAAGAGAGAAGTGAAGAGGCAGGATCAGCTTTTCACTCACCATTGAAAGCAAAGAATTGGCCCAGCGGGGTTTCGAACCACGGCCCTTCTGACTCCGGAGCAGACATGCTAACCAACTACACCACAGGGCCATCAGCTGAACTCCCATTACAAGCTTATCAATCTTTCCTGCTTCCCTTACACTTACGTAGATTGCAGAATTTAATGTTAGGTAAAACTAGATATATTTCTGTCTATGTTTAAAAAGGCGAGCTTTCTGATTTGCCGGAATGCCGACCGGGGTGAAGTGGCTGTAAAAAGATTAGTATATCTGAGTTACTTTGTCCAAGAAAATTAACTGGTTAATAATTAATTAACGACTGGTTTACTAGGATAGAACGAGTTCCCATCCAAACAGAAGTTTCACTGAATTTTGCCCATTGCGATAAGTTAATTAATATAAGTCAGTTTAAATTTCAGCAGAAATTACCTAAAATGGTGGTGTCACTTAAAGAAACCTTCAGCATAACTGACTTCATTTCTTCCGAAAAACAGATTTTCAAACTACGTCTTCTAGGTTCTTTAGCATTCCGAAACTAATTCAAGGAAATCCAAGGAAAGCTTTTGCTTGACAGTTCATCAACAGGCGGCCGGTGTAGTGTCTGTGACTACGCTTTAACACCCGATCGTAACGACAGAACAACGGATCAGAAACCAAGAAACAACCATTTCTTTCAATATTTTAACAACTGTCTTTTCGGGTTTCTTTCTGGTTACAGCATTTACATTGGAAGTGCTGACAAAAGACTTCGTTTCTTCGGTGGCTTTTTTGATCTGCGTCGAAATCTGAAAGGCTCTCGCTAGGATTTGACAGCATCAAACAACTAAAGTTGAAAATAGATGGTAGTCAACTATCCGTAAACAACATAGAACCCTACCGTAAACCACGGTGAACCCTACTGCTGCCACGGTGAACCCTACCGTAAACCACGGCGAACCCTACCGTATACCACGGTGAACCCTACCGCTGCCACGGTGAACCCTACCGTAAACCACGGCGAACCCTACCGTTACCACGGCGAGCCCTTGGAAACGAACTGTGAAAGAGATGATCCCAAAAGAACATCCCGAATTGATATCTGCATTTATGTCAAGCATAAGAAGCCTTGGTCACCAAAAGGTTATTCAACCTACCATTGAAAGTAATAAAAAGACTAGGATTGTATTCATATTTTCTGGAAGATGGAAAGATATGGAATGCTCGGAATTGATACGATGCCCGGGATGATAGATTTATCCACAGACAATACCTGGGATAACTTTAAAGAGTCTTTTTTAAAGAAGGGGGGAAATGTTGTGAAGCTAAAGAATGGAAAAGACAGTTGTTAAAATATTGAAAGAAATGGTTGTTTCTTGGTTTCTGATCCGTTAGTGTTCTGTCGTTACGATCGGGTGTTAAAGCGTAGTCACAGACACTACAGCCGGATTGCTCGATTTCCTATCATGGCTGGAATGAGGTCTGTACACTAACAGTTTTTGCTTTTAAATTACAGTTTTATTTCTAATAATTCAAATTACTTCAGGCAATTTTACTCGACGCCAAAATCAGTTACTTTTTGAAGGGAATTTTCGTTACATCAAAACCTTTTGAAGGAAACCAGTCTTCTTAAATTTATTGCCAGGTGCTGTCACAATACCGGCACAGATGTATTGAACATATCTGTCGATGCATTACACACTTTACGTATCTCTACTTATTCAAGTTATAACTTAGTCAGAAATACAGTTCTGTTTAGAGTTATACACGATCGATTTCTGCCAGGATAGAAATTCGCAGTAGTTCAGATATCTTTGTTGGTTTGCTCTCATAGGCCGACAGATAGTTCACTGACACTGTGCCATTTGGTTGATTCTCTGGAGCGATAGAGCAAATATGAAAAGTGTCTCTTTCCTACACGTCCTCCTATCATAGCAAAACTGATCATTGATAGCTGACGCAATGGATGCGCCGGAGTTCGGATGTCAGGTTCTCCAAGTTGTCGGCGA
Source organism: Trissonchulus latispiculum (assembly GCA_030248195.1). Classification (NCBI taxonomy): domain Eukaryota; kingdom Metazoa; phylum Nematoda; class Enoplea; order Enoplida; family Ironidae; genus Trissonchulus; species Trissonchulus latispiculum. Next base: position 202,856 of record JASAND010030450.1, on the reverse strand, counting down.
GCTCGAATCAACTGTCGATATTTGCAGAGTTTAGAGACAAATAGTAGGTATGTTGAAATAATATGCTAACGACAAATGACAAATCAAGATTAGGGAATGGCAATGCATTTAGTTGTTATTGAACAAAGTGTCCAAGTGAGTTTAAATTTGCAAGTAGAAAAGCATATAAGCATATTAGAGAGACAGACATATGGGTTCTAACATGTTATTTGTTAAATTATACTGATGCTATAGGTGATAAATCTACAAAGTCGGTTTGTTGACATGGATTCGAAGATGGTCCATGTAGTCCTAAAATGCAACATGTGCCACAACACTAAAGCCGATATTCCCATTCTAACTATATTGTCAAACGTTCAATTTATGCTTGGACCAAGCGTTCAGAAATACAGCCATCTGTCCAAATTGATTGTAGTGATTGTAGTCTTGCTTCCATATCTGCCGCCTAAGCTTTGGTCCCTCCCGGAACTGGTTTGCCAGATCGGCTGGTTACACTCAAGGTTATTACTTTGTTTGATTTTCCGAACCATCTGGCAACTAAAGTTTTCAGTTTCGACCGAACGTCACTGCTGAAATAGGCGTAAATGTACGGGTTTATGCTATAGTTTAGGGCAGCTGAAGTCCCCAGGACAATGTCAGCTGAAGTTGTCGATATAACCTTTCTCTGTAGCATCTCTTCAGAAATCCAGTAGGAAATGAATATAGTGAAATTAACGAAGGCGATCATTCCAAACTGAAGTGCCAACAGCTTTTCATCCTGGCTAGTGTGTGTTGACTTTTTGACAAAAACAAAAATCGTTGCGTACATGAAAGGTACACTTGTATAAGTTATGAGAGAACACAGTTGGTAGTAGAGAAGTACCCATTCGGCCGACGACTTCGCTTGACACATTATGCGAAACATCATACCGTACGGCATGCTTAATGAACATCCTACAGAAGTCAAGAGTGACACTTGTACAGTAGAGATCGTCAAAACCATTGCGATTGAAACCCATGCTCTGGAGTTGCTGAAGTATTTATGATACGCAGTGAGCGCTACCACAGCAACAAGCCTATTTATGCATATCAGCAGCACATTTAAATTGTCACACCAGGCCAAAAAGACATATGCCAATCCAAAGAGAAAACGAATGATATCAGCAATATTATTTTCGCCCACGAAAGCTACTGTCGTTTTATAGAACAGTTGGTTCGCAAGCATGAGCATATCACAAATTCCTAAGCTTAGAGCAAGAATGTAAAATGAGTTCTTGAATGTTGTTGCCCTGTATCGTGCAATGATGTACCATACGATGCTGTAAAATGGTAAACTTATCAAAATAAATGCATTCACAAAGCAGAAATACACTTTATGTTTCCACGAAATAAGACTGGCCGTCCACAGCACTGTTTCATTTACGCCAGGCATTGCCAATACTGCCACCGTCAATTGCCGGTAAGCCTATAAGAAAAATGAAATGCGAAATTGCTGGCTATGCTAATGTTAATTGGATTCCGAGAGACCTATTATTAGTTTTGAGGATAACATGATTGGGCGTAGCATGCTAAGAAACTAAGAAGATTTGGCAGAATATCAAAGAATTGAGAAATGCTTTTGTGAAAGCGGAAATATAAAAATGTGATCTACGCAAAAATTCAAGACAGTGTTTCTGATTTCCCCAACGCAAATGAAACGATTTCATTACTGTGCTGCCTACTGTTGTTACATTAGGTTATGGCAAACTTTGCACAAAACTAAATTCGGATATGAAATCTGCCATTGCCCTTATAGTGTATAGTGAAAGTGCAAGTAAATAAGTACACCCACAAAACGTGTTTGGAGACAAAATATTATTATAGTATTAATACATCATAAAATGTAGGCTTAGTGGAGGGAATAGATCATGAGGTTGTGGAGAGAATTGGTTGTAGGTTTAGCGGTTCTGAATGAAACTTTGGGGGAGGGCTTGGAGATCGTGTAGTTTGGATGGGTTTGCGTAGAGTGGAGGATGTAATGAGAACACTAGCGACCCCAGGTCAAATTTCAAAGTGTCCATTTTTAGTTGGAAATCTTTATCTAAGGCGTTTTGCGGGTTACAGATTTCATAAAAACTGATATTTCGATGATTACTATCTAAGAGTACAGTGTTGTGATCTGTACTCATGCCGCAACGACAATGTTGTGATACATGTATCGAATTGTTCTGATGTTTGAATGTATCAGTTTAAATAAGCTGAGCAATTGTTGTAATGAGTCATTCTCGTTAGTAAAACACCACACGTTTTGCAGAATTAAGTATCATTTAAGTACCTAAAATTCAGTAGTGGACTGGCATTTGGTCTGTTGGTGTAATGTAGGTTTGAAGATCTAATGTAGTGTAGTTTTCTAATGTAGGAATTGGGTTTGAAATTGGGTATGAATCCCACGGAAAGCCTGGTCATTGGCCACCAAGCTTATACTTCGAACCAGGCTCCTCCGCGGCCCTTTCCACGGGGCCGGGCCACAAGACTCTCGACTGGTCCAACGCCTCACGCCTAAGCGCCATCTAATTGCTCGAGATCGCTGCTTCCTCTGTGGACAAACCGGGCACTTCGTTTCCCAATGTGCCAAGAACCTTGATCCACCTGTCAACCCCTGATTTGGATACCGCCCTTGAGGAGTCTGTGGATAAGCAGAACCAAATTGCTGTACTCAAATCTAAGCTTGAAACTTTTTATATTGTTCAAAGGGTTCTTTGCAATAAATGTAATCTTGAATTTTTTTATATTGTTCAAAGGGGTCTTTGATTATAATTTAATATTAATAATGAAGTTAAGGGTAGACTGCGTGCTGCTGTCCCTTTTTGGGTAACTCCTACCAAGGTAACTCCTCCTGCTTTCCTGCCAAATGGTTGAATTTCCATAGAATGTTTATCGCTTAAATTTGACTGACTAGATTCCGGTCAATCGATTTAAGGCGAGCATGGTTCACATGTTATGGATGTGTGAAACTTCAAAGCTAAGGACACGGCTAGCCAGTTTCCAACTTCAAGGGAATATTCCATGGAGCTATAAAACAGTAAAGCCTATACAGGAGGATTCCGGCTGATATACTGCCATTCCGTGGAACATTTATAAGCCTAAATCCAGCACAACAGTAGCCACGGAATCTTGCTAGGTTTGTGTACTCAATTTTTTTTGACAGATGCCGTTGTCAGTTTTGCCGTAATTTCTCTAGTTGTGTAGATACGGATAATTTTGCGATGTAAGAGGGCACCTCTTATAATTTCTTATAATTACAATTGCAATTGAAGTTTTTTGCGTTTGTTACAACGATGTAACTTTAAACTTTTGTCCGACAAATAATTGGTGTTTCTATTGGTATTGTTCTTGACTAAGTTCGAGCTTCCCACGATAGACCATCTGGCAAGAGTCCATTAATTTTGACGAATAAAAATTCTTTGTAGTTTCCAGTCTCCATTTGCTTTAATACAACTTCGATTATTCAGCCTGAACAATTAGTTCACTTTGATGATTATCGTGCCAGTCATTGATGTTTGCGATATCAATAACTGTTTAACCGTTTAAGGTTCAACTGCAAATTTAGGGCGCAAGTGAACGCTAAGAAAAGACTGTCAGTTGGAATTGTCATCGGGCCTGATTGGTCGTTCTAAACATTTTTTTCAAAAAGATAACGACACATTAATGTATTTATTTGATTTATGTATTTATTTGAAAAAATCAGACAACAGGTTTCTCGATTTCAAACAAATTGGACTAATCTTTTCTGACAATACAACTGTGTACGGTGTTCCTGTAGAACACTTAGATTTACATTTCGAATATTTATTTGTGTTCAGTCATGAGACATAGATAAAAAAGTTTGACTGTTTAAATCAATAAAACATCATTTGTAAATTTGTTTACAAAGACGATGACATCAAACAAGTATTCTAGGTGACAAAAACACAATGGAACAAGAGCGGTCGAAACCATAAATATGCGTTTGCGGCAGCTTGAAATTTCAGTCTAGAAAGTCTGGAAGTTTTGCTATTTACTATTTCTTGCAATCAGTTCAGGTCAGTAACAGACCTTTTAGTTATGACTTGTGGATCTATAAGAAACCTAAATTAAACATCGGCTGAAAGCTTAAAGTCATGATTAACTAACTAAGCTATTCCGTTTCTTGTACACATGGGATGAGTATACTGAAAGGGGTTTTGGGAAAGGGTAGGGTGGAGTAGAGTAGAGTTAAACTGCACTCTTTTAACTCGTTTTAATTCCACTCAAGCTTGACTGTTCCTCTTTTACTTGTTACCTGAAAAGGATCGAGCTAATTTTAACTCTACTCTACTCTTTCTTGAAAAGCAAGAAGACATTTGCACCAAGGGATAGGATTTAGGGTGTTTTAGACAAATGGCTTTTGGCCGACGAGTCTTTAAAAAGTTAAGCAATTTGATATTTGAAACGGGAGCATAGAGAGCTTTTCAAAGAAAGACCAATCACAATGGTCCTACAATTAAATCAGGTCTTCATTTTGACCTCATGCTTGAAGCAAGTGGTGGGTGGCTTACGCTTTGGCAAAATATTATATCAGACTTTCTTGGCCTGCATATGATTCCTTACACCATGGCCAAAACAGGACTTCGATAAGTATTCATTGTGGGTAACAATTCTTATTCTACGGCTGAGTATCTGGGGATGAGCACTGGCACCCTAAACTCTGACAATTTGCATTTTCCTGTTGTTGCGCATGAGTGAAACTAGAGTGAAAGCGCATGTATGTGTATCACTTTGAATATTGACTGTACCCGAAACGGCATGCTAATTATTCGCCAAGCTTCGTTCCTTGTTGGAATATTACATTACAATATGTTTTAGACGACACTCCCAAAATGCTCTGCGTGGGACTACTGGTCTGTCTCGTCCTGACTGGATCCACTGTGGTCGTCCAATCCAGAGTCAGCCACAGGCAAATCGATGCTATGAACGAGCTTTTGGGGAAGGTCGGACAGGGAGTGATCAATCAATGTGTTGATGAATGCAGTTCACCAGAACCACAGTCCTTCTCAGCTATTGTCGACTGCTTGACTAACTGCATGGCTGCTGGCATCAACGAACCAGGACTAATGAAATAATACAACTAAATTCATATAAATGAAAAACTTAGTAAAACAGTAACTATAAACGTGGAGTAAACTGCAATGCATGGAAAGTTGTTTCGGCAAGGACGTGGTGGGATTGCAGCCATCCTTATGAAACCATTCGAAAATCGAATTCGATGAGTAAAACTAGGTTCATTTTAACATGATGTTGCAAATCGAGGCAACAACTTTCTGTATACTTGGCGAGCTGGAGTAGTTAGCATTACGTGTGTTTGGAGGAATTTCACTTCTTCTCTAGTGACCATGCCGAACCATTTTTCCGGCTTCTAGCGTAGACGTTCATGTTCAGACGCAATTCATGGGAAAATGCGGTATCCGTCGCTGTTGGTTCTGACACCAACCCAAGAAGTCAAAATGCAGATGCCTTGTAGCCAACACACGTCACCTCACATTGTTGCCCAAGTGAGATTGGATACTTGTTCTATGTTAAGAGTTAAATTCTGTGCTTGCTATCGCACAGGTTTTATTAAAACTTGTTAAATTAAATCAAAAAGTTGTAAAGTTATTCCAAATTATTGTACTAGTATTGAAAAGCTATTTAATAGTGCAATCGTTAAGCATGGCTATACAGTTAGTCATCGAAGGGGCTATTGCGTTGGATACTAAATTGTTTTCTCTCAGTCTTCTCTCATTCTAAATTTTTCCACATTTTTCTACAGTTTTCGTGCATGTTCACTTTTTTGACTGACTTTAATTTAAAGCAATTTGTTTAATTTAAAAAATACGAATAAAGTTTAAAGTGTAATCCTACGAGTTTAAACTTTTTCTTATACTGATACTTGACTTAATAAGTAGAGCTCAATTAGAAATTTTATTATTTTGCACTTAAAAGATCATATCTTGACTCCTATATTTAATATAACACAAAAAGTTGGTTTTCACCAACGCTTACAGATCCGAAAACCTTTCCAGCTTAACTCAACTGTTGCCTGTTTCATGGGTGCTTAGTGCTTCGTTGAGAGAGATTAAAATACAAATTAAAAAACACATTCATCGTGTTCGACTTTCCTTTTTCCTTACTTCTTGCCTTGTTTTCTTAGGTTCAGAACAAACTTTCCGGGGAAAGTGTGGTATGACAATATACTATTCAGAGATCATTTGAACAGTTGACTAGTTGTTGATTATATTAAAATGGAACTTCAAATGCTTTACCAGAAGGAAACAGCGGACCCCTGCCCTGGCACCTTGTATTAAAGCTTCCAGTTTTGTGCTGCTTAGGGAAATTTGGGAATGAAACTATGAACAAGCTATATTGGTTTCTCGGAAATGTATAATTTGCCGTTTGACCCATGTCCGCACTTTTGTTGGGCGGGGCAAGAGCTAGGAATCATCAGATCTGATAACAGAAACATTCTGTGGGTCAATGTATAAACCGTATAAAGTCAAAACGATATTACTAAAATGTCCTTTTGGTGCCTGTAGCTTCATTGCTACAGTTGATGAATTAACAGGAATGCCTGAGACAGCTGGTCGGTCGCACAGGTCGCGGAGGATCAGTTACCCACATCCTCTCCGACCGGATTGGTCGCTTCCCTTTGGGTCATTTGATCTGGTTGCTGCATCCGCTAAGTATTAAGCCTGCCAAGGCTGACACCTATATTGACTACGGGCCGACTGGCCAATAGCAGACAGACAGACTTAACAAGAACAAAGGTTGGAGCTGGAGACCTTTACTCAGGCCCGTCGGCCCGGCCCGGCCCGCTCAGCCCGGGCCGGGTCGAGGAGAAAAAATTTGGGAGCTGGCCGGGCCGACCAAGATTCACTACATTTCTTTAATATTTATGGTCTTTTAATAATATATATTTACTAAACGTTCTCCAACCACATGCAGAAATATTTGAGTGATTTATCATTTTAAATGACGACTTAATCTTTTCCATTTTTCAGAAACTATATTAATGTTGAATGCTTTCATGGTTTTGTTGAAACTAGTTGCGAAGTTGGAAGTTTCTAAATAGTTTCGTACTTTTTACGCATTTATGCAATAATCGCACACACACGCGCGCACCCACACACACACCCGCACACACACTCACGCACACACGCACATACACACTTACACGTTCACACTCACACACAGACAATCACACACACTCTCTCTCACCCTCTCTATCTTGATTTCTTGATCTTGATATGTCAAGATATACACAGTTGTTGTGTTTGTCAACGACACACACAGTTCAACACGCAAAGATACGGTGAGTGAGCATACTGAAAACTGCACGCGGTGTACGTTTTCGGCAGGTTGGCCGTTTGCTTCCAGACAGAGCATATACCTGTTACTTAGAAGGAAACAGTCAATGCTCAGTTTTGTACCATTTGGATCTTGTTCATAACGATCATTCTCAGGAAAACTACTGAAACATGCTAATCAGTTATTATTTTATCGGTCGAATAGCTACTGATTATATAAAGATGGGAAGTACAATGTGCAAATGCTTTGTGTAGGAAGCAGAAATGTGCGACGCTCACCTAATATTAAAATTTGCTGTTTTGTGCGAACAGGGTACTCTGTATTCTGGGAGTAAAATATTCTGAGAGATTTAGTTTTTTGTTTTTCCAAGCAATAAAATATATGTGCTTCATGATTTTTTGGAAGTACACGCTTAAGTTTTACAGATCTAAATAGGTTTAGATCTCACCCTCTCTCTTCGCGCACCCAATCGTCGGTTAGCATATGATTGGCATTTCTTTAAAAGGCCTGCCTCAGCAAAAAGAAAAACCACCAGCCGGGGAGCTTCCCAAAGGACCTTGATTGAGGGGGACGCCCCAGGGTTTGCAAGCGACAGGAGGCAAGAGCCAGGCAGAGTATTTACCAGTTCCTCTAGGTCGTAGCTCTCGGTAGTTTCATTACAGTCGATGACTTAACTAGACCGAAGTTTGGGGGAACGTTCACTACCTTCTGTCTGACTTAAGAATTCTGGTTACTGACTGAACTAAAGGTATTTCTTTCATTTATTTAAATAGTTACTCTCCATTAATTGGCAGTTTTTCACGCAAACATTTATTCCCAAAATGACTTTAAAGCTTTCAGAGCCGACAATAACAGTAACCATGCTTTACGTCTTAGTACTTTTGCTCTTCTGTGTCACTGACATCACCGGATATATATTGCCGCAACAAAAAGATTCTCGATGCGAAGAAAGATGTCGGTTGCCTGGCAAAAGAAGAGTCATTACCGATTGCTACAATGATTGTGTTGAAGATCGTTCGAAGACTAAAATGGAAATCGGGGACAAAACGACGAAAGCTCCGACGATTTTCATGTATAGATGGGCCTGTTATTGGACCTACTGTTCCCTGGTGAAGCGGGCATCTTATCTGGATAAAGATTGTGAGAAGAAATGCAATGATCATTTTCCCTATTAAAAGGAAAGTATAATTATTCAATAAATTGCTGTGAGCACATACTTGATGAAAGTGTCACTGCCTAGTGGGAGGGAGTACATTTTTGGGAATTCGGGAATTTACAATAATTTAGCTTAGGGTGCCTGTCAGTGTTACTTAAGCTCAAGTATATACCAAAGCAATGTAATTGACCTGGACCTAAACCTAACAGATTTCAGTGCTTGTGAGTCAAACTCAAGTGTTACTCAATACCTGGTTGTGACATACTTTTGAGATATTTCGTGACAACGCCAATTCCCGAAAGTCTGTCATGGATAGCCTCAGCCAGCAGCACAAGTTACGTTAAAAACGTATATGCCGTAGCCAGCAAAGTTTGACAGAAGTGTCTACGTATTTTAAACACTTGGCAAAGTGCTTATAGACACTTTGTAAAACTTTTATGAGAATAAAATGTTTTTGTGCAATGCGTTTATGAGTTTCTCAAAGTGTGTACCCTACATTTAGATATATGCAGAAACTTTCATTTGTCGTGGACTAAAAATCCAATCAGTTTACTTCTTGACTGCTACTAACATTCAACTTTTTGAAATTTCGAAGATTGCATTTGATTTATCTGAATTCGCAAAACATCGAAACCTTTGGGATGTGCTCAAAATTCTTGCGCTCGGAAAGTCCATATACGAGTTTAATACCCGCTTTTAAAGTGTATTTTTCCTTATATTAAGCGCATAGACGCTTCATAGTTTTTGTTGTGGTCTCACTTGTGTTGGATCAAGATAACCAAAACATTGCTATGTTTAGCCACTTTTTTGGATAATAAAGGCTGCATTTTGCTTTGTAGTTCGGAGAAAAAAGTGCAGTAGGCAGGGTTGTAAAAAGTTAGTATAAAGCTTTTTATGTAGCAAAAATCGTATTTTTCTTAGTTGCAAAGCGTATATGCGGCTTCTGTGAACGCGTATCAAAATTATCGCATATACGCTTTGATTTTTGAGCACATCCCTTTTCCGTTTGATGTAAGATCAAACGGACATAGACTGCTCTGAGTTGGAATCATGAATCCTACCAACCTGATGTGCTAAGAGGAACCAAACTTGTTTTGTATTTTTCAGTACCTATGTGTAATACCACGTAAAAAGCGTTAATAGCTTTTGATTAGCAAGAAAATTCCAAGGAAACAATTTGGTTTGTAGGAATCTGATGGGGCCCCCAAATTTAGGAGAGAATTTAATTTCATTATGCAGTCTCCTGCAGAGCAATTAGACTTCAGTTGGACTTTCGTTAAAGAGGTTAAACAAAGGTTAAACTGAGGTCATTTAAGGGGGTTCATCAGATTCTCTATTCTACAGTATACTATCAAAGAGCAGTGTAATGACAACGAAATATTTCACACTTTCAAGGTTACGCAAACATTATCATTATACTTGTCTCAACATGAAAGAAAGTCATGTACAGTTATGTCGGGACAAAAGATTAATAGAATAGTTAACAACAAAAATGAGGCGTCAACTGTCCATTAGTTAACTGAAACAGGTGCATTTAAAGTTTTGGCGCGCAGCTTAACTGAGTATTTAAGGAACAAATTTTGCAATTTTGCAGTCTTCAGAAATGTCTTTTGTGCGCAGTTTGACCGAAACGCGCAAGCAAATTGCTGCGTCAGGCCTAGGTCGTTTTCTGGTTGAAAACGCATTAATTCCCGAAGAAATATATTGTGGTAAGTGTGGGAGATTGTGTAAACTTGGGTCTAAGGGAACTGGAAGGGAGCAGGTTTGGCGATGTACTGCTAAACGCTGTCGGGACGGTGTTTCGTTACGCCACCGCTCATTTTTTGCCAACTTTCTAACTCCAATTCACAAAATTGTGGAAGCTTTGGTAGGGTGGATTAACAGGTATCCTATTAGTGTTATTTCAAAGGAAACTGAACTATGCCCCAAGGCGGTTGCTAAACTTATTCGTGCTTTTCGTGAACTGATAGTTGCTTGGCTGGAAGAGCAGAGATCTGCTATTGGAGGTGAAGGTAGTATTATTGAAATTGACGAAAGCGCAAGTATAATCGTGGTCGTCTGCGAACGACAAAGTGGGTAGTCGGTGGTATAGATCGTACGACTAAAGAAACTTTTTTTGTGCGCGTGGAGAATCGCAATCAGGCAACATTTAGAGGTATAATTACTCAGTACGTGTTGCCTGGTTCGATTTTGTACACTGACTGCTGGCGAGGTTATCAGTTGGACGACCTCGTCCAGCAGGGGGTTTACTCTCGTCATGGCACAGTCTATCACAGCCAGTCATTTGTAAACCCTACAGATCGAAGTGTTCACACGCAAAATATCGAAGCTCAATGGTCCAAAATGAAACGCGATGTGCGTCGCAGAAATTATGAAGATTGTATTGTTGAATATATGTGGCGCTCAAAGTTCACTACTGAGGAGGATTTGCTTACTGATTTCTGTTCTGCTGTTAGCTACATGTATGGTTATTAGTGTAATTGTTTCATGGATTTAGTAAACTTAAATGTTGAATGAATGAATTTGTACTAATTTTGTGATTTCTGCTGGATTTGTGCTGTGCTGTATGTCTATTACTTTGCTATTACTGAATAAAGCAAACGCTTAATTAAGAGCGAAAAAATATTCAGTCATTGCAGTTCATTAGTCTTTAAATTTTAAATAAGACGTGAGCATGCAATGGTTTGAATATTCAAATTCGCTCTTCAACGAATGGAGATTGTGTTTGCTTGAAACGGATGGGCGCTTCATTACATTGGTTATTTTCATATTATGTTGAGACAAGTATAATGATAATGTTTGCGTAACCTTGAAAGTGTGAAATATTTCGTTGTCATTACACTGCTCTTTGGTAGTATACTGTAGAATAGAGAATCTGATGGGGCCCCCTTAAATGACCTCAGTTTAACCTTTGTCTACCTCTTTAATGAAAGTCCAACTGAAGTCTAATTGCTCTGCAGGAGACTGCATAATGAAATTAAATTCTCTCCTAAATTTGGGGGCCCCATCAGATTCCTACATTTGATTTATCTGAATTCGTAAAGCTTCGAAACCTTTCCGTTTGATGTAAGATCAAACGGACATAGACTGCTCTGAGTTGGAATCATGAATCCTACCAACCTGATTTGCTAAGAGGAACCAAACTTGTTTTGTATTTTTCAGTACCTAAGTGTAATACCACGTAACAAGCGTTAATAGCTTTTGATTAGCAAGAAAAGTCCAAGGAAACAATTTGTATTGACGGTTTTCGACTTAAACAGTATGATCACAGATCTTTTTGGTTTGCAGAATACAGGTTTGATTATTTGGTTTTCATTCGTAGTTTCAAGGCTTTGTCTTTTATATGTAAAGAAAAGTTTTGACAGCGAATGCTTTTCTCTGCATTCGGGTGTAATGTGGGTGATAGCGACTGCGCTATCACCCCCTTTCCAATATTTATATTTCGCACTTTTTCCATTTTTCTCCCAAAATTCCCAGAAGGTCTCTAAAATTTCCCCCTTATGTAAGTGTTGTAATTATTATGTTCTGTCTGCAAAGATAGATCATGTACGTCAGCAGACGCTGACAAAAACAGGTTTTATCCAGTTGTCTTAGGATGAGGCTGACGTAGACTTGTTATTGTCAGTTGGGGGTTTGTCAAGCTATTGAGCGGTCGGTCTCCTAAGCCTGGGGCCCCACCCGTCACAAGTCTACACCTGAAACGTAAGTGTTTGTTTCCATTTTTCCCCTTTTGAAAATTACCATTTACTTACCTTTTCTAATTCCCTTTTTGTTTTAATCCCTCTCAATTTCGTTTCTTTCTAACTCCTAACTCCCCCTTCCCCCTCCCTTTCCTAAGCTTGCGGGGTTGCCCCCGTTCTCCCCGGGTTTATTTTTACTTGCCAACTTCCTTCCCCCGATTTTGTTAGTTGCCTTCCTTCCCCTATTAGTTGCTGGTCCCCTCCCCAATTATTTGTTACACCCTGTGTGCCCCGATACTGTGTAATTTTGCGGGTAGCCCGCTAATTGCCTGTCCCTCCCTCTGGGTAGCCCAGACGGGATTTTGTTGTCCTATTTTCCTTGCTGTTGTCCCAGTAAATAGTCCGGTTGTCTGTTGGATTATTAATTTAATTTTCTAACTACTGTTTCACTAAATTTGACCTTTTTACCTAGCTAGGTAGCACTCTGGGAATAGCCCGGAGCTTGTCCCTAACTGAGCTAATTTTTCTGTGTGCGTGTTCCCCCATTTTGTCTGGCGCCCCGTTGGCGTCCCCCAAATTTCGTCTGTACCCCCTGGCGAGGCAAGTCGGTGGAAAAGAGCCGCCTGGACTAAAGATCTCCACCCGCAGTCGCTGGTCAGCGTCCTTGCGCACAGTTCCCGTGTAAAATTTGGGGCGTGAGCTCAGCGGTTAAATTCCCTAGCTCCCCCATATTTTACACGGGGTTTACTGTCGCAGGCACATATTTGTATTTTTTAATTTGACATTTCGTTCTCAGCTGAGCTATTCAAAATATGTGTACGCTAACCTTTCTGAGTTTATGTTTATGTCTACTTCTAAAAACCCTCTATCAATGTAGTAGTGCACCACTCCGCACCTTCTCACGATATAATATTCCGGACTGTGGCATCCAATATGTGTCAGACGCTCTTCACCGTATTACAGACTCCGCGACGTCTAAGTTTGACATGACAGAAGCCAACAATTTCTTACCAAGACCGATCAGTCAAGCAACACGACGCAGTTACAAGAACAAGTCATTGTTATAGATGCTTGGAATGTAGCTCGGAGACAAATATACACAACGTGGAAACATTTATATCCCACATTTTTGAATATAGCTGCTAGCTAGTAGTCAATACTATTGTAGGATTTGTACTCTGTATATGCTTATAATAACTCTGTCTGTTGTTTACGTTGTATCATTTGCATTGGTCTCCGCTTTTTAGGAAATTAATTACATAGACGGTTAATTAACCAAGTTTGTCAATGGCATCGATATTAGCCTTATTGCATTAACCTACATTAACCTGAAAAGATATGTCACGACGGTGGTAGCTATATCGTATCTCGGATTAGTAGTCCGTTTATCATCCTAAATTTAACTGTTATCGTTATTCTGCTTTTAAAAAAAGAGTTTAAAACCTCAGCCTGTTATCTGATGGCAAGTTTATGCTTCTCAGACGCCGTCGAATTAGTAACTCTATGAACATATCTTGGGGGAAAATATTGTTTTCAAAATCAAACAATATTACTGCAATGGATAACTACGTTGGAGTTATTCACGTTTCTGAATGGTCAGCTGGTTTTATGCTGTTTCTCTTTATTGCATTCAATAGGTGCATCGCAATTATGCGGTGGAATTTAACCCAAAAGCTCTTAATTATGTATGGTGTGAGTAATCATGTCTTGACTTTTGAACTTGCGGCAACGTTCTTCTTCATGGTTCATAGAAATATATTACCATACCTAAATAAGGCTTTGACACTTGTACCTGTTCATCTGTCTACCAAGATTGCTGTTAACACCTACTCGACGCTTTGTGCACTGGCTCAGATTTATCTTTCACATTGTTACAGTACGTGATATTTACAAGTTAAGAAGAGATCATGCTCAGGGGCGTGCCACTACTGGGATGACATCGAAAGGGCTAAAGCAGGAAGCTAAGTTGACTTTCCAATACATTAAAACTAGCACCGCATATTGCTAAACTACATTTGGTTTAATGTTTGCAACTGCAAATGTTATCATATTTCAAATATTTCACTTCATTTTGATCCATTTCATTTGGATGGGTAATCACTGATTGAACCTCATTGTAAACCTTTGCATTGCATTGCATTTGCATTGTAATAGATAACTGCGACAAGTGTTCTTTCCTGCCCTGCACATCCTGTGCACCCAATCATAGAATCCATCAAAGGTATGGCAGTTTAGGCAAGTTGAATATTGGAATTTGGAACGTCTACAAAGCTGCAGTGATTCCTTGATTTAAGAAACAGAACAAAATGATTATACAAACACCGGTCAGTGGCCATAAGTTGATAAACCTTAAGTTACACAATTTTGTTCGTATCTATGGAAAATCATTTCAAATTGCAACTATGACCGATTGTCCAGGACCTTTTACCAACGACCATTATTGATCTTGATCTGATTATGTATTTAAACTACAGGCATTTGGAATAAGTAGCATGATATAAATTAATTCATCTTTTACTGACAACTTTTATTGACATATATGCATAGTTTGGATTATCTTAGAAATAAAAAGCAAATCTTCTGGAAGTTAATTTAATTGTAGTTTTTCTGAAAATCCCACTCGCAGGTCAGTATTTTTGTTTGTATTTGTATTTGTATTTAGTTGTATTTAGTTGTATTTGGTCAGTATTTGTATTTATCACCTAAAATTTTGCTTTAATATTTTCCTTTTGGCAATTTCGTAACCTTTGTGAACACACAATGCTAGCAAGAAAGCTCTCAGACGCTGTTTGGTAGTTTGTGTAACTTGTCTGAATCGAAAGTCACAATAAAACAATACCATACGATCAACAGTAAGCAGAATTTTAAGAACGAAATTTCAAGCATTCACTTTTTAACGGTACCACGACAGGTAATGCTGGGCATACCAGGGTTATTCAAAATTTACATGTGCTTTTCACTTTTTTAAGAAAATGTTTTTTTTAAGAAATTTGTTTTTTTCGTAAAATTCGCTTTTCGCAGTATTAACACGTTTTTCACGGAAAAAAGGCAATCGGAAAAATCCCGTTGAGAAAAAATTAATTCTGGATTGTAGCTGTGGCTGGACACCCCGCCAGTAAGTGCTAAACCGACTCTTCCTCTTTATTGCAGAGCATATGGTTTGCTTAATCATTATAAACGATATTTTAATGTTCCGAACATTAACTTTGAAGACTGCGCAATAGAGGTGGTCTGGTTGGCAGAGTATTTCTAAAATTATGACAACTGTTGTCTGAAAATCTTCAAAACATTTAGTTACTTTTATTTGTTTGAAATGTCGACACAAAATTGAAAATGCTTCCAGCGCATTTAGAAGAGTCTGAACAGGAAACGTATAGTGACTTGACAAATAAACAAAAGTCAGACTATTTGTTGTTGATTGCTCCGCTTAAGGCTGCACTCTGCAACCTAAAGAATCAGAAAAGTTTGCATTAAGTGCTCTTCGCATCCGTAAGCAAAAGCCTGATGAAACGTATTAATGTTGCTCAATACATAAGACAGAAAGTTAGAATAGCCTATCGGGTACGGTGAAGCAAGGTACAGTAACGAATTTTGCGGGCACGTGAAGAATGAATTCTTCATTGCTTGCTTAGTGAAATCGCTAAAACAGGTTGTACTGAAGCGTGAGTCACAAAGTTTTACCGAAGCTGTAGCTCTCTAAGAAGAGGCTCAGCGTAGCTTACTTGATATGGATGAACCTGAAACTAAATCAGCAAAAAGTTCCAAAAATACAAAACTCGAACAGTTATTTGCTGCTGTACAAAAATTGTCAGCAGTCCAAGAAAGCATACAAAGCGCCAATGCTATCCAACAAAGGCAAGACTTTCAGTCGCAACAAAATTCTGCAGATTGTCACGGTTGGAACGAAAAATGGTCGACTTATGGCAGTCTTCACACAATAATGGACGAGATTCCCAGTCTCAGTACGGTCGATCAAACAACAATTGGTCAACCAATGACAGAACGCAAATTTCTTGTTTTCGACTCACTGAATATGGGAAACCGATTTGTAGTTTCTGCAATCGGGGAGGACATATCAAAAGGAATTGTAGAAAAAGGGAAAAAGATGCAGACAGAAAACCAAAAAGAAGTTTCAAGAGACAATAGAAGTCCGTGAACGTTTTACAGCAATCAGTTCCGGACACCGACAGTAGTTCAGAAGAATCTGACTCCACTACTGAATCGCGAGCAGCGAAAACAGCAATCATCTGGTTCGGTACGCAACCAGTGATTACGCATGTATATGGAGTGAATCAGATTTTTCCTGGCGATGAATTTCTAGCGAAATTGTCACGAACAACAAAGATGTCACATCAAATAGAATCTGACCGGGATGTAAAGATTTCTGATACTAAATCAATAAGCAACAAAGCCTTCAATGCAAATGTGGCAAAGTCCACGGTTGAAACCAACTCGCATTCTGTCAATGAAAAGAAAACCCGACCAAAGGAGGGCTTAGGTTTAGGCTTGAGCTTAGGCTTAGGCTTACCAGGTGCCAACAATTGGCAACGACAAATGTAAAGACTATGTCCGGGATAGAGGGGAACCTACTCCTAGCAACCAAGACTTGATATTTGATTTGATTGGCAATTTGTGCAACTTTAGAGACGAAACTTACCTAGGTAGGTCTACTTTCCTATTTCTTGTTATTATGAAGGCGAAGTCTAGACAATTGACGATTCGTTTAGTTTTTATTATTTCTGCGATACTTGTGCTTCCAAACAAGATTGCTCTCGAAGGGATTACTTTTGAGGCTAATCAAGTATAATTTATACAGCAGACCGATATTAGGCATTCTGGCTTTATTCGGAATAAAAATAGTAGTATGCATTACTTCAAGGCCCAAGATCCAATAAAAAGTGTGCTAGCATATCTGCAGGTTTATGTATACTATAATGTAATATGAACGTGTCTTTTAAATAAATAGAAATATTCACATTAATTTAGGTACACATGTATACTTTATAGCACACCTTAGCTTGCATTCACTGATTTATACGCACGCCGTGTGGGAAGCTCCGAGTGTGGGGCATGAGTGCGCGAAGCGCACGAGTGCCACGCACGAGGGCTTCCCATACGACGTACGCAGTAGAAATTAGTGAACAACGCTAAGGTGTGTTGTAAAGTACTTATACAACGATTCAACCTCTCCTTAACTGATGAAACCTTACTCGTTTATGTTGCAGCTGACAGATATGTCTAGACAAATTTTACTATAAAGGAAACTGTATGCTACAGCAATTTAGATTAGGGACCGGCTTCCCAGCGTGCAGCGTGCGTATAACTCAGTTATACGCACGCTGCACTGTGCATTATCTGATTTATATGCACAGTCTTTACATAGGAAAAGTGCAAAAGAGTTGTATAAATTCTCTTCAAATGAAGTTTCATTGCTGCTTATCGTGCATCACCACTGGCCTGGAACAAGGAAACTAGTCAGTGCAGTGCTTTATTGGTCTACTATCACTAAAGCAATCTCGTTGAACCATTAATGATAATTATTGATCTTAAATCCTTATAGTAACCGACATTTTTTATACATTGAACTAGTTTTAGCTACTTTCCAAATTTATTGTACTTACGTTAGTGCTGACTTTATACTACTAAATGGAATCTATGTATGCTAATACTACTAGTCTGTAATTAATATTTTGATTTTTAAGACTATTTGTTAATCAATTCTAAAGTAAGTTAAACCTAATATTTCCTATATAGAATCAATCTTAATCAGTGCATACGATTTTTGTGGCAGTAGTCCATATATTGTAAATATCCCAGCAAGAACAGCCAATACATGTGCCAGTGCTGCTGCCATTAGCATCACAATATGCCAGCATTTTCCAGCGACTGTAACCTCCATATCCACACATCTTCGGAAGTCTAAGAGGCAGGATTGATTAAACTCAGTGAATTTTTATCCAAAGCCTTGATTATTATTATAATTAATTATCATTAATATTAAAATAGTCAAACAGTCACTTATGCACGGAGCAAATTTTAACAACTGAATAATTTGAATAATTGACTGTAGTCTGTATCGCGAGTAGTCAGTAATGTTTGAATAGTTGACTAGTCCGATGCATTTTTGTAAATTGCTTCAAATCAGTTCTTGTTTAAGGCAAAATTAAAGCATTAATCTTGTTTAGAGAATCTTCTCCACAACAGGAACGCTTCATGTACGATAATACACAACTAAATTTCCTGCGCTGAATGAGGTGTTTGCAGCTGTAGCTTCAAATAAGTGCGAACGTGTGTTTGCGTGCTTGCAACATATATGCGCAACTACAGATCAAACCTGATTTAGTTTCCAGCGAGGAATTGGTGGAATCTTGGTTGTTTTGGTTACCAAGCCTGTTGTCTGCGGTACTGTATGCAGCTTTGTCCTCACTATCGTCTCCATCATTGTCAGCATGATTGTCAGAATTATCGATTGCATCCGTCTCAGAATTGTTGTCTGGAGTAGTGTTACCTGCTTTCTTGTCTGAATTATCTACACTGCTGTCAGTGCTGCCGCTATCTGATTTGCTGTCTGTATTTTTGTTGTCGGAATTGTTGTCTTCATCATTATCGCCAACTTTGTCAGAATTGTTGTCTGCCGTGCTGCCTATCGTGCTGCCTGCATTGTTGTTTGAGTTATCCCCAATGTTGTCTGTATTGGTGCTGTCTGAATCGCTGTCCGCATTGTTGCTTGTAGTAGCATGCCCTGTGCTTGCACCGATTATGGCTGAACTACCTGTGCTTGTTGACAATTGTGGGTCTGCTATAAGTTGAAAATATGACAATTGGGAAAATCCAGTAAATTTTACATTTGTAAGCCGTTGGAGCAAATGCATAAAAGCATACTAAGCTGATCTGTTATCCGCAAGGACTATAGAGAACTCCTCTTTTTTGCTCGCATGGTTTCGTTACAATCTAATAATCTTCAAAATCAAAGTGTCCCAGTTGCTAAGGGAGGACCGACCATTAACATAAAAGCATTGTGCTGCAAAGAATCATCAAGTAATTATCTGGAACGATTCACTAAACGTCCACACAGGGTTCAACATAGGCGTCAAGAAAATCGTCTAACAAACGTCTTTCTCTAAAACTAGAGCGTCAAGTGTTTTACTTTTTTAAGCTTGACTGTTTCCTCTTCCTTTTAAACACTGCAACGTATATTCTGCGACAGGAAGATTATATAAATTCGCACAAAAATACGAAAGATTTTGACAAACATTCTGAGTTCTGTTCTATGGCTGGGTGGCTGACTACTCTGAATCAACAACTATGAGTGCTGTTCTTATTGAAATCGATATTATATGTACGGAGTAACTACGTAATCGGGACGCTTACCTGAACACCGTTAAGAGCACGAAGGAGGGTTCCAAAACAGGAAAATTTAGTTTTATTTTGAGCAGAGCAGGTGTTGCCGTAAGTCGCAATAGTAATTAATAGTTATAGTAATAGTAATAGTAACAATAATAATATAATAATATATAATAATAATATAATAACAATATATAATAGTATATAATAATATAATAATAGTAATCGTAATAGTAACTAACAAACTAACGTTCGCATGTTGGAAGATCACTCCATTTCCCCGGGTCTAAACACGTGACTGGAGAAGAACCAGATAATACATAGCCTTTATCACAGGTAATCCGTGCCTTTTTCCCAACCAGATTAAACATGTCAGTATCCGGATTAATTAGTTCAAACTTCCCATGGGCAACGACCAATTTATTGCAACTTTCTGAAAAATAAAACCGATCGACAGTTTCTGTAGGCACGCAATGAAAACACCTTTAGCTGAAATTGGATTTGAGAATGCCTTAATGCCTTAATGACAATCCCTTAAAAGCGTGACTATAGTTTTGTTTTCTGAAGTCTACCCACACTGAGGAACACTAACAAAAGTTGTAAAACAGAGCACTGCGATTTTCTTCAACATCGGCAAATCAATTTGAACACTTAGCACCAATGAACATATACGACTGTGGGGAAATACTGACTCATATCTAAATAACCGCAAATCCTTAATATTAGCCTTTATGTGTAACGCTATCCACTATCCACTTCCAGTCGTTAGTTCAGACGGTTAAGTATGCCGGGCCGGAGTCCTAGCCTAAGGTGCAGCCGTTAGGAACATGAGGAAAGAAAAATCTAGCTAAGACACAAGTAAAAGTGGCTGGAAAGATTGGTTTTTATACTGATATTTTGAAAAATCTCCACTTCTGTGAGAACAGTTTAATTAAGGAACCGTGTCAAAAATAAAATCGTGTAAACGATTTATTTTACACGAATCTCAAACGATTTATTATTAGTTAAGGTGGTGATTCCTTGTGGTCACATATTGTTGGTTGGCGGCATAAATGAAGATGAAATTTGACGAAACTTTCCAAAATAAGTTCTTTTAGCGTTCTAACACCCTCCGCGCAATCCCGATTCAAAAATTCGAGATTTCCGGTCAGGGCGGTTTTTCCCAATTTCTGAAAGTTTGGTAGCAGCTACACAGTTATGAATATATTCATTCGAAAGATCTCATTGAGTTTCATATTTTTGCTTTTTAAAGCAACTTTCTACCTTTTCACTACCGTGAGATATAGCCGATTTTCTTGTTTTGGCGTCGAAAACTTGTCATTTTTGCAGAAATCAAGTAATCAAAAATTTCTTGACCTACGCAAGCCGTAAAATCAAACTGAGGGCGTCGATAGGAAGGTCTCACAGGGACAAATTATCCGACGCATGATCGTCTTCCAACTGCTATCCTGTAGGCTGCTATCATAAAAATGTAGTTTTTGCAAAAACACGATCAATTTTTTCCAAAGATTGTGGAGCATTCACCATGCAAGCTGGAGGGCTGCTACTTACCTTAATACGTTCTGCACAAATATACCCAGGGACGATTTTTTAGTTGTCCCGATTGCTGCTTTCTAGCTAAAGTAATCGCTTGAGAAATTTGGAAAAAGTAGGCAGAATACAGGTTACGCACACATTTCAGCTTATTTCTCCACAACGAAGAGCGATTTCACAATAAATAAAAAAATCGTCCCCAGCTATTTGATGGAGGTATCTAATGATATAACCGATGTCTCGCGAAAAAACTTACTTGAGTCTGCAAAAAGTCCGGAAAATTATAGTTCTTCTAAAATGGGTTTAAAATATTTTAGAAAAGCAACATTAGTTTCATCGCATGCATTAAAAAGAGAAAATGTCAAGCTACATTTTTATATAAAAATCACTTCTTAACTCCAAGTAATGAATGAGTAATAATGGTGCAAACTTGATGTGACCAAAGGGAATCACCCCCTTAACACGATCTTTACACGATTCTTTTTTGCTGAATTTTCTTCCTATCCATTTTAGTTTCCGGCAAGAAGCAGTTTGTTAATCTTTCACGTCCAAAAGAATGGATGAAACAGTTAAGCATAAGCTGTTTGCTACAAGTTTCCGCACTGTGTTTCAGGTTTCTCATAAAAACTTCAAAATAAAAGACATTAAAGCTAAGCGCTTACACGATTTCTGCACGAATCATATCGTGCAAATAAATCATGTACAGGATATATTTAACGCCCATTTTTGACGTGGTTCCTAACTTTGTTATTTTTCACGAAAATTGATTTTGGAAATTAAATTTAAGTTTGAACATTTTTTCCATAGAAACAAAGTTTTGTTTTGCAAATTTAAAAAGTACAAATTTGTATTAATATTAAGTTTTGCTGCTTTGCATATGCCAGCTGGACATGGACATCAGTTTGTTATTTTAGAACAGGAAATAACAATCTGAGCTTGAAGTACCACTGTAAACATTTGATTTCTACACTTTTTCGTTTCGAGTTTCGCGGTGTCAATTTTAAAATTGTCAGCTAGTTTGTTTGTCATTGTTTTAAAACAGAAATCCAATGCACAATTAATAATTCTGAAGTCAGACGGCATAAACGTCTGTATTACCGAACACAGCTGAGCATTTCCGTCAGGATGTCTGTTTTCTGTGTATAACCTAGTTTACACTAGAGATGAGGACGAGCCGGGATTTTCCGGCTCGGCTCGGCTCGGCTCGGCCAGCTTCAAATTTGAAATTTGACCGATTCCACCGAATTGTGGATTTTCTTCCTTGTTTTTGACAAAAGTCCTGAAAACAACTGTCTAGCTTTTGTACCAGTGAGAGTCACCACAATTCCATTTTTACCGAGACACTGCGAGCTGCAGAGTCTACGATTATAAGGTTTAGTGATATTGATATTTGGTAAATGTATATTCTACGAAAGTGGGCTGGGGCCCATTCATGCTTGTTTTGCTTAAAATTTATTATTTTATTCTATGTATACAATATGGAAAGCAATCAGTGATAAACGCCGAAAAAATCACGAGAAAACTTTGTTTTCCGCAGTCTTTTGGAAAGGCATAATCTGATAAATTGCAAAATGCTTCAGAACTCAGCAATAAAATTCAGAATTCTTTCACATTATTTTTTTAAATTTTAGAAAATTTCAAATCCTCTAATTGCTCTCTGCCGATCGTAGCCATAATAGTAGTCAACTGTAATTATGCAGAATAATTTTAAACTCTAAACTAATAGTATTTCTGGTATATAATCAGCACTTTTACAACCTTTTCCTTTTCTGCTATCAGATAGATTACTACAAAAACCCAAAGCCACAGTAGTAAGACAATGCAAATTTTAATTGCAATATTTTTGATAATACTAAATATGACACGTTGGACAGAATTCATTGAATTAGTTGACTATTTTGTTTGTACAGATTCGGAAGTAATTACAGTGAACTTAAAATTTTTCGATAGGGTCGGCTCGGCTCGGCTCGGCTCGGAGTTTCAATTCTCCGGGGCTCGGCTCGGCTCGGCTCGGGAGAAATTGTTGCCGGCTCGGCTCGGCTCGGCTCGCGAGGCGAGGCGAGCCGCGAGCCAAAATCCTCATCTCTAGTTTACACTCTGTTGGCATTTAAAGTTGGTTCTTTTATAGCAGCAAAAAGATGCTAGCTCTTGCAAAAACATCTAAAGGCTAAACTGAAAGGAAGGCGCAAGCATAGACTTAACTTTAACTTAGCTAGGAACATAGTGCAGGCAGTGACCGCAGTCACTGGCAGTGACTCACTCACTGCCTTGTGCGTGCGTTCACTGCCTGTGCGTGCACGCGCATGTAAAGGGAATGTAATTTTGACCAGTACTGTCAAGAGTACATAATAAAGAGTATGAAACTCTTACACTAGCATGTACAAATCATGCTAGGTATGCTCGGTTCATTAACTCGGGACCCCCCCCGTAACTTCCGGGGGGATCCCACTTTGCACTAATTACACGCTTTCATATAAGCGTGTGTCTGCTCGCTGATTGGCCCATTAGCCTACGGCTTACTGTAGGTAATTTATTAGTAATTTTAATTAATTAATTATAACTATAATTAGGTTAATGAAATTAAAAAGTAAATCGACAACTTTGTAGCACTTTTTTCTGCTCTTTCCCATGATCTAAAAATTGTTGCACAATACAAAAATTCGCAGGAATGTAGTGTGCAATAATTTTTATATCATTGGAAAGAGCAGAAAAAATGCTACAAAGTTGTCGAATTAGTTTTTTAATTGAATTAACCTAATTAAAGTTATAATTAATTCATTAAAATATCTAATAAATTACCTACAGTAAGCCGTAGGCTAATGGGCCAATCAGCGAGCAGACACACGCTTATATGAAAGCCTGTAATTAGTGCAAAGTGGGACCCCCCGGAAGTTACCGTGGGGGGGGGGGGTTCCCAGTTAATGAACCTAGCATACCTAGCATGATTTGTACATGCTAGTGTAAGAGTCTCTTACTCTTATCTATAATGTACTCTTGGTTATACTACCGTATTTCAAATTTTGCTGAGGAATTATCAGAATGCGTAAATTCCTAGCCAATTTTAGGCCTTTTCAACGTGACCTTTAAGTCGATCTGGTTTGTTTTGGCCAATTTTACCAACAATGTCACTTCAAAAGCTTTAATATATACAACAAAAGCTACAAAGTTGTCGGATTAGTTTCTTAATTGCATTAAGCTAATTAAAGTTATAATTAATTATTTAAAGTAACTAATAAATTACTTACAGTAAGCCTTAGGCTAATGGGCAAATCAGCGAGCAGACACACGCTTATATGAAAGCGTGTAATTAGTGCAAAGTGGACCCCTCCCCCCGGAAGTTACGGGGGGGGTCCCGAGTTAATGAACCGAGCATACCTAGCATGATTTGTACATGCTAGTGTAAGAGTTTCATACTCTTATATTATGTACTCTTGGTACTGTAGACATATGATGAACTAAGATTAGGTTGAGAACGTCTCCTGTCTGACTGAATGTTGGGTCTTGCTCGATCATCCTTCACCCCTCAAATTCTTAGAACTTGATTATAAGCCATACATACAATACTATACTATACGATAAGCCAATATTTGCTATGGGTTTGTTTTCGACCACCCTGAGTTCAAATATGGAAAAACTTCGTGATTTTAAAGGGGAATTTTAAAATTTTGTTTGCCTTAATTTGCATATGACATGTGTATTATTAGGCATTTGTAACATATTAATTTTCATTAAATACATAAGTATATGATTTTTCTTTTTCAGTGTAAATGTTTCGAACTTGTAATCAAATTCAAAACAAAAATCAATCGTCTAAAATATAGACAAGTACAATATATAATTATGTTCCAACATATACAAACATCGTAAACGACACGAAAAAATAACATAAAACAGAAAACAAATAAACAATCTATGTTAGTGCGTGCTTGCGACCTCTACCAGACTTGTATCTAGTTCTTTGTACTGCGCTAGAGTTAAGCTGAATGTTAGTGTAAAAAGTAAGAAAAGAATTTTAGGTGCTGCTGGCAATTTTGTTTGCTGCTGCTGTTGCTGCTGCTGCTGACTCATAATCGAAATATAACTTGTGCAGGTTCACTATTTCGGTAGTGTTCGCCTAATCTCCTCACTCGTATCTAGGTGTGAAATAAGTAAAATCAATTAAAAATTAGAAAACGACTACTTTAATGGAAATTTCACCAAAAATGAACATCTATCTGCGCACCACAAAAATCACAGACTTAAGTTTAAACGACAAACTTGACCTCACACAAATACACAACGTAGAGACAATGTCTCAGCTGCCGATCACCACAAGGATGACACCCCTAAAATCAACCTAACCTAACCTAAAAGCCCACACTACCTTCTTCAAATTTCAGCCATAGTGTAAAGCTAGTGAGTAGCTATGTTTAATTTGCATATATTTATTCACGTAAAATTTCCCATGATTTCAAATAGAAAGAAGTGAGTCTAAAGGAAGTTTCCACAAACTACCCCTCTTTTTAAATGTGCGCCCTCACAGCGAGTACAAAAAGACGGCCAAATTAGTAAATTAAGAGAGAAATTAGCCTCGGTAGCTTAGCTACAAGTACGATAAAACGGTTTTTTGTGCAATACACAAAAAGTACAACCTGAAACTACTGCTGGAGGACCGCTCCAGAAACACAACACAGTTTGAACGCCATAACACAAGACAAGGGTTCCAACTACCGGTTATCCAAACTGGATAAAACAAAACAGACAATACACTCGCTACAAGATATACCTACTAGAACTACCTACTAAACTACGTACGATGAAGCAGTAAACTTTATACAGAACTGCTCAAGTTCGCAGTGACAAAACGGAGGATATTTGAACTTATCCCAACATTTTCACGCACCTCCGACTGATCTTATTTTCACAAAGAATTTGCTTAGATTCAGAAACTAACAAAACAAACAACCGGATATGCAGGTCAATGCCTGCAAGCAAGGCAGTATGATACGGCACAAAGTAGTACAGCACTATGGAATAAAGAATCATACAATGACATTACAAGCAATGGAAGCACAAATAATGGCAAGAATTTTGAATGAAAGCAATAGTGTACTACTTTTTAGACAGTAAAGAAAGGAAACACAAACCGACAGTTAGGTACCCGAAACAACGGGAATGAGTAAAATACAACAAGATTAAAGCTGCTAGTATAACAGGAATGAATGAAAAAGAAAACAAAAAATACCGTACATAGGGCCAGCCAAGGCAGCGAGCACGCACCTAAAAAAACTTAAAACTCGAAACCTCCTACAATAGGAAGAAACCCCTTACTCTCAATCAATATTGTCTTTTCATGGTACCGAAACCCGAGAAATCTTGGTTTGGATTGGGATGAAAAGTTGCGTAGAGGAGGTTTCTTCAGGACACGAAACTGAAGTCTTTTTCAGTGCATCTATCTGTTAGCTCAGCATAAACTAATGTTGTAAGCTTTTGAAATAAGCATAAACTGTAAAAAGAATCAGAATCGAAAAACGGATTGACATTGCAACTACGAAATCCAAATGCAATTTTGAACAGTTCAAGTGACTGAGTGCATTAATCTTGCTATGTGGCAACATTTGGGCAATTAAGAACCAGCTTAGCAGTTTCGTACCAAAAATACATTTGATGCCCCTCTTGGTTTTGTGTTTTTAGCTTTTTAAACCTTCGGCTGGCTGCTTGGAAAGCTTGGCACTCAGGAAAGCGAAACTTGCATTTTTAGAGATCAGATGTACTCTCCTAAAAACTAACTGCTATGAAAAAGCTGATGTAGAAAAGTCGTAACTGCTTTGGAAAAGTTTTCGCAAGCCTAGAAATATAAGTACATTTTGAATAGTTATGCAGTTGAAAATGCCAAAAACTTCAAAGTGTCAACAAATGCTCAAAACTGGTCTAAAATCTAAGTCGGTGATTAGCAATGCTGTTTTTATGTTATGTCATGTTATGTTATGCAGTTGGTAGGTTTTCACAGCTCTTAAAATATATCTAATTGTGTTCTGCAATGATTCCATATCTGGACTCGTTTCCTTTGACCTTATCCAAAACAACCTTTCCTGCATCCGTGATTTCCACACAAAGACCACAGATCTTGGCTCCTCCTTTGGATCCTGCTTCTGCCCACAGTCACGAAGGTCAGCCTTTGGGACAATGGCGGTCTCTGAGAAACCAGATTCTTGATCCACTGGTCCTTAGCAACGATCTCGCATGGTCAACTTTCAACAACAGGCGACCACCAACATCAGTACTAGCTTCGGCAAAATGCTATGTCGGCTTCCTTTTTTAAAATATGAAAAATTTGGTGTTGTGGATTCAAAAGTTGTAGATAAGCTATTAAATTGGTACCTATTGCTAGTTTAAAAGTAAATCCTACATAAAAGTAAAACTAAGTAGTATAAAAATACCGATTGAGCGTGTGCCCATACTGTGGGCAGGTGGGCAAAGTTGAATTTCCTAGCAAACGATTTCCTAGCATCAGTAGTACTTATGTCTTCAAACACAATGTATCATACAAGGCTAATTAAGATATTAATATCAACTTATTTATACCTAATTATTGGTTAATCTATTATTATTTTACTAGAATTATGCCCTTCTTTTCACGGTTTTGGATACATTTACACCGCCTCGGTTAAATATTGACGTAATTACTGGGAATAAGGTTATTCAATCACCGCATATCAGACCGTACTATTATTTATGACAAATTACGTTTACGGAATTTTCAAATATATTACTCTTGCTAGTGAATGAATGCTAGTTGGTTAGATCAGTCTAAGTTCCAGTTGAAACTAGTCAAACAAACCTCAGCCTATATATGTCCTAAACAAAACCTAAGCACACATCCACACCATTTGCAGTGTTTATTGAAACACAGTACATACATACATAAGAATAACAGCGTAAAAATGACAACAATTAGACAATAGCATAATGTGCATAAGCATACGACGTAATACCGTCATCAAGAATATAACGTTTATCATCAAAAGCTGATAAACTGATTTTGTTAGATTTTATTGAATAGAGTTGGTGTTTATCGGTTCTGATCATATCCATTAGATTCCGACGAACACACTTATCATATAAACAACGTACATAAATCATTGTGACACAATACATTTTTTACAACACATTTCTTAACTCCTTTAGCACGCCTTTATCAGAACCATTACATACAAAGCTATACATTTTGGCACGTAGCCCACAAAACTCTGAGATAGGAGTACCCGAAGTTTCATCCTTCATTTTTCTGATCACCTTTTTATTTTTTAAAGAGTACAAAGTAGGATAGTCACTAAAATCAAACATATCTTTATCACCATATAAGTCTGTATACACATTATTTGTCTCTATACAATAACAAAGACTGTCAGTGTCGGTGAATAACAGTTTAACAAAATTACCATATTTTGCAATAACATAATTGTTATGGAAGTCATACATAAGCAGTTTAGACAGATCCAGCACAGTAAACCCAACATATATAGGTTTATTAAGCTCGATCACTGCTCGACTCCTGCAAACTGCCACTCCTTATTAACAGCAGTAACTCGCTGAAAACGAGGACTAGCAACAAGTTCACGGAATCGGTACTGTTCATGTACAATTTCTACATCAAGATAAAAACGTACATTTTCCATAGTTTTACCAAACATAGCACTATTTAGAAGCTTAAACAGATTTTTTCAAAATCTGATTTAGCTTGCTTCCGCAGCTCAGTATTAAAACTGATATACTTATGCATCCACGCAGACTGTCGAAAGGCAAGGACACGATGCACACGCTCAACTTTTAAGCCCAATGATAAACATAATTTTAAGTTACGAAAATGAATGATATATTTTTATTTGTTATGAAGGTTAGGCACGAGTTTGTGCACCATACCAGCCTTAATACCGAGACGCTCTTGTAACTGTTTGCAATAAGAAGACAACATATCATTACAAATCACCATTTTTTTCAGGGGCCAGGGGATACAAGATGTGCAAATCATGCAACTCTTTTGGGTACCCCAAGTCAACTTCCAAAACATACCCCTCCTCCCACTCCTCATTCACAACCTCCCAATTAATTTTACCAATTTCAGATGTTGAAAGCCAATGGAAATTGGAATAGGGTTGTTTCTGACTCATTGCCCAGCCATACAAGGTATTGGCGTCCAAATACAAGATATATGAGTTTGGCACTGAAGCATCATAACAAGATACATAGGGATTATTCACTTTGGCGTAACGATGTGAAATCATCGCTACTCCACCGCGAATCCCTTGTTCAAAGAACATGTACTGGTTAATGTCCTTGAGAAGTTCCAGTTTAATATCTGTCAGCTTAAGGCAGGCATCCCATCCAAAACTTGGCAGAGTGGTGTAATGAATGGGATCCAAGCCATAGTGCTGAAGACAAAATAAGTAAGTTCTCAAAAACATCAGCCAGCAATAAACTATCAGATAGCAGATACCAATCATGATATTTACCTAAGTTATCTATGTTAAAACTAGTCGCGGCAGCAAGAAACTGATAACTATCAATAAATCTGATACGCCATGCTTCATTGTCACATCCATCGATAATCTTCGCTATAAGCTTCCTCTTTTCAGGAGTTTTCTTTGGCCGTTTTACCAAAGACAAGCTTACATAATCCTCCATGCCTTTTGCAATAGCGCATAGCTTCAGTTTTTTGGTCTTCAATCAGATAATCAGCAGCCAGAAACCAGTTTATTTCATTGAAAATGGAAAAATACAAGAATAAAAGTAGGTGAACCTGATTTATACTGCTCCAGATTTGTGGGAACGAACCAAGTATATGAGGGGAACTTCAGACTTTTCCAATTACAATTGCCATTTAATTCTACTGAAGTTGACTTACCTTGCGATGCTGTGTCTGGCATCGGATTGGTGTATTTAATTTAAATTTACAATGATTTCGCGATTAACCTAGCTAAGTCTAAATGGCATCAGAAGTCCTGAAATTTTGAAACCCAATAGTCACGTGACATTTTAATCCAATCAAATTCTGGGTTATTTCATTCAACCAATCATATTTGTTCTTGCAAATTGAAAATACTATATAAAGGAAATGTTTTTGGAGATGTTGTCATTTGTCCGTTCTTGTCACCGTGTGGTAAGTATTAACCAATTCAGTGATTTAAGATAAAACCTAGAGTTAATTCCCACGTGTTGTCAGTTTCACATCTTTGTAGTTATGAGCTGCTATTACAATATTTGGCATTATAAGAATATAACATTTTCAGATTACTTGTTGTCTGTTTATAGAAAATGGACTTTTCCTGTGACATTTGCGATATGGTATTTAAGTCACACCGAAACCGCCAACGCCATTACGACAGTGTGCACAAGGATGATCGCTTCGAATGTGGACAGTGCTGTCGTTTGTTGTCTCGATTAGATGCGTTGAAACGACATGCGAAGGTGCATGAGTGGACGAGATCTTTGGATGTAGCTGAACCATTGGAAAAGAAGTTTGTCATAGCTGATGAAACGAAGGAGGATCAAGGGCGTGAAGAGAGGGATGGCAGACAGCAGGTTGTTATGTCTCACAAAGAAAATGTATCCAATGCAGAAGCTGTGACTGAAGCAGAAAACGAATCTAACGAAGAAGCTGTGACCGTAGAAGATAATGAAACAAATGAAGAACCTAATGATACACCATACAGAAAAATCAATCACACATATGACGTGACTTCGTTGACAGTCTCATATAATGGTTGGTTACGAGGATATCGAGTTAATCCATAGAACTTCGTTGGTGATCCGCATATTTTCTTCAGTGAGTGCCGAAGTCAACTGATAAAGCTGCTGGAGCATAACTGCTTAAAGTTGAGAGGGCTGAAGTTTTGGTTATGCTTACGAGTTCGATTATACGGGACTACAAGGCCAGAAGAAAAAATAGAATCTCACTTTTGCTGTAAAGCTAAAGAAATTCAAATGGCATCCCAACTTCTACAAGAGCTGGCAGGAGCAGAGCAGGAGGTGCACAAAAATCTTGATCTGTTTATACAACTTGGTTCAGACTGGGCAGTATAGGAAGTATTGCATTTGGATGTGCACATCGCTGTTCATCAACCACTGCGAGGCTCTTCATACCAAAAGTTGCCAGGATGGATTGAAGCAAAGCGGGCTGTGATCAATGTTAAGAATAACGACGATAAATGTTTCCTGTGGTCTGTTTTATCGGCTCTGTTTCAGTGAATCGGAACAATAATGCTAATATGGTCAGTAGGTATAAGCCGTATGAAAAGAAACTGAACATTGGTGGTTTGAAAATGCCTGTGGATATAAAATCTGTGCCAAAGTTCAAAAACCAAGATAAATTATCGATCAACGTTTTCACGTTGGAGCGAAGAAGTGTAATTCCTCTCTATATATCTAAGCTCAGCCATAGCAAACATGTGGATTTGCTGCTGTATAATGGACACTACTGCTGGATCAAACACCTGGATCGTTTGCTCTCGGATCAACGCAAGGATGGCCACAAAAAGTTCTTCTGTCGGCGGTGCTTGATACCACAATATAGTGCGAAGAAGCTGAAAGAACACCTTGAAAGGTGTTGCAGAAACGATCCTACGAAAATTGTTATGCCAAAAGAAGACGAACTAAAGTTCAAAAATTACCATAGAGCTTTACGAGCACCAATTGTAGTTTACGCTGACTTCGAGTGCCTGATTGAAAAGCTGGAGACCTGTCAGCCAAGCACCAACAAATCATACAGTATGGCTTATAAACGGCATACTCCTTGTGGATATGGGCTTATTTGCATTAGACAATGCTGTGAGAAAGACACGCACCAGATCGATCAAACGTGTGTTTATCGTGGTGAAGACTGTGTTCGTCAGTTCTTGGAAAAAGTGGTTGATATTGCAGAAAGGCATAGTGTCAGTCTGAGTAATTCAGTGCCTCTTAATCTAAATCATGATGAAGAAACAAAGTTTAAAACTGCAAGCGACTGTCATATTTGTGGTAAACCTCTTCACACTGATAGAGTCAGGGACCATTGTCATCTCTGTGGATCTTTTCGCGGCCCGGCCCACAATCAGTGCAATAGACAATATCGACTAAACAGAGATGTAACGGTGGTTTTTCACAACCTTCGACGTTATGATGGTCATCTGATTATGCAACACATTGGTCAAGTCTGTAAGACCAAAAAACTGAAGCTAAGCGCTATTGCAAAAGGCATGGAGGATTATCTAAGCTTTTCTTTGGAAAAACGGCCAAAGAAAACTCCTGGAAAGAGGAAGCTTATAGCGAAGATTATCGATGGATGTGACAATGAAGCATGGCGTATCAGATTTATTGATAGTTATCAGTTTCTTGCCGCTTCGTTGGACACCTTGGTCAGAAACCTTGATTCCAACCAGTTCCACATCCTGTCAAGCCATTTTCCCGAAGAAGAAACAAAACGTCTGCTTCTCAGAAAAGGCGTCTACCCATATGAGTATATGGATTCCTGGGAGCGATTCAATGAAATGCAGTTGCCTCCAAAATCAGCGTTTTATAGTGAGCTGATAAAGGAGAATATTTCAGACTCTGACTACAAACATGCCCTTACTGTATGGAATAGTTTTAACATAGACAACTTAGGTAAATATCATGATTTGTATCTGCTATCTGATATTTTATTGCTGGCTGATGTTTTTGAGAACTTTCGGTTGTTTTGTCTTCAGCACTATGGTTTGGATCCCATTCATTACATCACTCTGCCAAGTTTTGGGTGGGATGCCTGCCTTAAGCTGACAGATATTAAACTGGAACTTCTTAAGGACATTAACCAGTACATGTTCTTTGAACAAGGGATTCGCGGTGGAGTAGCGATGATTTCACATCGTTATGCCAAAGCGAATAATCCCTATGTGTCTTGTTATGATGCTTCAGTGCCAAACTCATATATCTTGTATTTGGATGCCAATAACTTGTATGACTGGGCAATGAGTCAGAAACAACCCTATTCCAATTTCCATTGGCTTTCAACATCTGAAATTGATAAAATTAATTGGGAGGGTGTGAATGAGGAGGGAGAGGAGGGATATGTTCTAGAAGTTGACTTGGGGTACCCAAAAGAGTTGCATGATTTGCACAACTTGTATCCCCTGGCCCCTGAAAAAATGGTGATTTGTAAAGATATGTTGTCTTCTTATTGCAAACAGTTACAAGAGCGTCTCGGTATTAAGGCTGGTATGGTGCACAAACTCGTGCCTAACCTTCATAACAAACAAAAATATATCATTCATTTTCGTAACTTAAAATTATATTTATCATTGGGCTTAAAACTTGAGCGTGTGCATCGTGTCCTTGCCTTTCGACAGTCTGCGTGGATGCATAAGTATATCGGTTTTAATACTGAGATGCGGAAGCAAGCTAATTCAGATTTTGAAAAAAATCTGTTTAAGCTTCTAAATAATGCAGTGTTTGGTAAAACTATGGAAAATGTACGTTGTTATCTTGATGTAGAAATTGTACATGAACAGTCTCGATTCCGTAAACTTGTTGCTAGTCCTCGTTTTCAGCGGGCTACTGCTTTTAATAAGGACTTGGTGGCAGTTTGCAGGAGTCGAGCAATGATCGAGCTTAATAAACCTATATATGTTGGGTTTACTGTGCTGGATCTGTCTAAACTGCTTATGTATGACTTCCATTACAATTATGTTATTGCAAAATATGGTAATTTTGTTAAACTGTTATTCACCGACACTGACAGTCTTTGTTATTGTATAGAGACAAATAATGTGTATACAGACTTATATGGTGATAAAGATATGTTTGATTTTAGTGACTATCCGACGGATCATCCATTGTACTCTTTAAAAAATAAAAAAGTGATCGGAAAAATGAAGGATGAAACTTCGGGTACTCCTATCTCAGAGTTTTGTGGGCTACGTGCCAAAATGTATAGCTTTGTATGTAATGGTTCTGATAAAAAGCGTGCTAAAGGAGTTAAGAAATGTGTTGTAAAAAATGTATTGTGTCACAATGATTATGTACGTTGTTTATATGATAAGTGTGTTCGTCGGGATGTAAAGGATATGATCAGAAGCGATAAACACCAACTCTATTCAATAAAATCTAACAAAATCAGTTTATCAGCTTTTGATGATAAACGTTATATTCTTGATGACGGTATTACATCTTATGCTTATGGGCATTATGCTATTGTGTAATTGTTGTCATTTTTATGCTGTTATTCTTATGTATGTATGTATGTACTGTATTTCAATAAACAATGCAAATGGTGTGGATGTGTGCTTAGGTTTTGCTTAGGAGATATATTGGCTGAGGTTTGATTGACTAGTTTCAACTGGAACTAATACTGATCTAGCCAACTGGCATTCACTAGGAAGAGTAATATATTTGAAAATTCAGTAAACATAATTTTTCACAAATAATAGGACGGTCTGATATGAGGTGATCGAACAACCTTATTCCCAGGAATTACATCAATATTTAACCGAGTGGTGTAAATGTATCCAAAACCGTGAGAGGAAGGGCATAATTCTAGTAAAAAAATTGATTAAGGAATAATTAACTATAAATAAGTTGATATTAATATTATCTTAATTAGCCTTGTATGTTACATTGTGTTTGAAGACTAAAGTACTACAGATGTTAGGAAATCTTCCAAATTCTTCAACTTTGCCCACCTGCCCACAGTGTGGGCACACGCTCAATCGGTATTTTTATACTACTATTTTCAAATATTAAGCGAAATCTATCATGTTGTGTATCATTCGAAAGCTCTTGACGAGGCGGATTCAGTGGTGAGTTAGAATTAGTTAAGCCAATTAGTTAAGCTAGCCGAAACTTTTGTCAAAAAAACTATTATTTTTGCAAGAGCTATCTAATGCTGTTAAAACAACGAGATTGAAAAAATAACGAGCCTTTTCAGTGAAAAGTTAGCTTAGGTGACATTTTAGCATAGGTGACAAAATAGAGAAACGACACCGGCCGTTATCACATTTCGCCGGCTATCCAAAATACAAGGATGAAATATGTGATACTTTTCAAGGCAGATGGTAGCCAGTGTATAGTTAAAGGCATACATTAACACGGGGTCCGATTCTGGGGGGGTCTACCCCGACCTCGGCGAGGGGTCTACCCCTGAAAAAGTCAAAAATTTTAAGGGGGTCTGCCCCGAAATTAGCAAAAAAATGCAAATTTTTAACGTTTTTGACCAAAAATTAGTAAAAAATAACAATTTTTAGCGATTTTCTAGAAATTTTTTGAAAAAATCGCTAAAATTTGCTAAAAAATTACCTATTTTTGGTAAAAATCGCTGAGGGGTCTACCCTTTTTTCCTTTTTGGACGAGAGGGTCTGCCCTTTTTTCCTTTTCGCTGAGGGGGTCTACCCGTTTTTTGTCGGTCTGGGGGGGGTTTGCACCCCCCCATTCCCCCCCCCCACGTTACCCTATGGTTAAAGGCGATAAGCCGCAAAAACTGTCACCGAATGGCGGGCCGGCCCTCTGCGGAATTGTGAAGGACTGGGCAGCCAGCCGGCCTATACAAGGACGGTGTACAACATTAATACCGGTAGCAAAGTTAAAAGTCTCTGATATCCTACAGTAATGATTCTATCTGTTAACATAAAAACGCATAGTAAGGCGCGTTAGTGGCATTTCAACCGTGCTTGTACATACCAAATTTCAGCGGAGGTATTGAGTTGTGTTCGTCAGTTGAGCCAAATTGCCGATTTCCCATGTTAACTGCTTAAATTTCAAGCTTTAGTTTGAAGTGTCAAGCATGAAATATTCAAATGACGTCCGCAGATATAATCCTTCTATGATTTGACACAAGTCGGCAGAAAGCACGCTTCCCCAGCAGCTTTTGAAACAGGAATCATTAATTGTTGCATAGTTGTGCTAAAGACATTGTTTTGCTTTTTTAGGGACTTCATCCATTTAAATTAGAAGTTTACTTTCATCTTCTTTTGGTCGAATTTCGTGTCCGCCTTCAACCAACAAGCTATATATATTGGTTACGTATTTCTAAACTACATGGGCCAACCAATTCTTTACTCGCAAGAATGAAGTTGATCAAAACAGAAAAGCAAAAAATTGGACTTGCTGTCAACAATTTTGTTTTCCATCAAACGTAAAGGATAAAACTGGGATGATGTATTCATTATTCTAAGGAATCGTCAGTTTCATAGATCAAGTGAACCGAAATTATCCCAAGAGGCTAATTCTATAGGAGTATGAAATAAATTCTTTCTCCCGAATTAGATATGCCTGATCCCTCTGTAATAATTCTTGTAGTTTCAGTACACGCCCTTTCGATTCTCTGTAACTTTTATATCACTTGTAAGTCTTACGTCTTACTGTAAGTGTAATTTCCTGTTGCAGATCGATAATATAAAATTGAATTTAATCTAATTTAATTTAATTTAATTTAACAGTTTAGGTAAACAAATGTGTTCAGATGTCGATTTGATTAGACAATTTGTTTAACTAATTATATTTGACTATTAGCCTAAGCTAAGTTCCAAAGAATTGTCAAAATCCAAATAAATACTTTTGTTACCGGTTAAACGGATCTAATCGACATTGAAGAAAAGATAATGAGAAAAACTTGTTTTAGTTCCTCACATTGTGCTGACGTTCAGCTCAAGCGGTATTTATTCTTACAAAGATACCTTGGACAAACTATTTAGTTCTCAATCTATGCACTCTAATCTTTACTAGTCCAAATAGGGTCCTGAATATTTTCAGGTCAGTGTATCATGCCCAACATTACCAACGGAAGACCAGGGTTAACCACAAATTCCACAAATGAGGGCGACAGTATCACTGTCACCTGCGATGAAGGCTATAGATATGTGGGAAATAACACTAACCTAACTTGTTCGGATCAGGGCTGGATGCCTTCCGTCGATTCCTGTTCCAGTACGTGATAAATCAGTACAATACTTAGTTACATTTCAATAACATTACAATACTTAGTTACTTAATTACATTACAATACAATACAATACTTACTGTCCTATTAGTATATTGCACAAGTATCAATCAAGTTAACTTTACGTGGATGCCGGGACTTCCCTCCCCCTCCCCAAAACGGAATCTCCGTATAGAAAAATTGCACATTACAAAAATGGCTGGGAAATTTATAAGTTTTCACTGCGAGGCTCTTTAACAAGTTCTTGTTTAGGTGAAATTTGCTCATCTTTTATAAAAATTATTTTTAAAGAAATAAGTTCGATTTTTTGCAGTAGTAAAAGCTTTTTAAGAACTTGATGATCACTAAGAAGTTGCATCACAAATAATTAGCACAATCATAGTGCATGTGCATACGATATGTATATATAGTGTATAATTGTAGCATGGCAGTGCCTTATATAGTATATACTGTAAAATGTTGTTTCCGTCTTTCTCAGACATTCTAATTTATGGATAAATAATGAGATAAGCTAAAAACTTGAACCTGCGTATTTTGCAAAACAATTGTTTCAGAAATTTGTGAACCGTTGCCTATCTTGGAATTCGCCAATTATACAGAGTCTCTGCCAGCCGAGCCGATATTTCCCGGAACAAATTTAACTGTTGGCTGTCACGAAGGATTTGCACAAATTTCTGGTTTCGCAATCGTATGCAATGAAAGTGGTCACTGGATAGACTTGCCAGTTTGTTTAAGTGAGATTTTTGTTATACTTTTGTTAACTTGGATACGTTGTTAATGGTGCGGCTTATACTAATTAAAGGAGTTTTTCAAAGAATTGGCCCTCCAGGGTTGCACTGCAAACCTCCTGGATGTAGCTATGTAACTGGTGGTATTAATTAATAATCCTGTGTAAGCATTAAGGCTACATCTGCTCCGGCAATAACTATGCCGACGCCTCGGGTGATTGCAGTTGTAATTCAACTCTTGATCATGAACCTTTGTAGCGCTTCTACCAGGGCTGGTGGACCAGGGAGAAACCGAGGACAAGCCCGAACGGGAGGCGTCAGGCACCCTTGCACCCACGAAACCAGGACCTAGAAGAGAAGGGAAGAGGAGGCTACAGCGTTTTACTCACCATTGAAAGTAAAGAATTGGCCCAGCCGGGTATCGAACCACGGCCCTTCTGACTCCGGAGCAGACATGCTAACCAACTACAACACAGGGTCATCAGCTAAACTCCCATATCAGGCTTATCAATCTTTCCTATGCCTGCTTTCCTTACATCTTGATCAAAATAGGTATGGTACCCCTCCTTGCACCACCACAAGGGGTGTGTGCCATGTGGCACCAGAGACAATTTCACACATTTTGTGGGTTTTGTGCACATTTCTGAAAATTGTGCTGGTTTTATATGTATACTTCCGAAATTGGCGATGCTAAGGCAGATGCACACCTATGTACCTGTACGTATGCGTTAGTTTTGCCCAGAAATTTGTGCTGATTTGTGCACATTTCAGCAATTTGTGATCCACTTCCCATCGTGATCGGAGGAGTTGTGCAGCACGCTAGTTCATCCATCAGTGAAGAATATTATGCGGGCAGTTTTGTGAAGTACATTTGTGA
This sequence comes from Trissonchulus latispiculum, assembly GCA_030248195.1. Taxonomy (NCBI): domain Eukaryota; kingdom Metazoa; phylum Nematoda; class Enoplea; order Enoplida; family Ironidae; genus Trissonchulus; species Trissonchulus latispiculum. Next base: position 164,293 of record JASAND010030450.1, on the reverse strand, counting down.
TACTGGCTACTCCATGTTTGGTTCCGAAAATGCCGTTTGTGACGAAAGTGGGCAATGGACTGCGGTCCCAGAATGTCAAGGTGCCGGGCCCACAAAAGATTTCTATTTGAAAAATTGGTTTTCGAATCAGACATAATTCCCGTTACATTGTTTTTGCTAGAGATAAAGCTAAACAGAAGTAGAAACGAAAAATGAAAAATATGAAACGTACATAGAGTATATATACCAGAAATCCAGTTGAAATGAATTTGGCTAAATTAGGTACTTATTGCTATTTAATACTTTAATTAATTATTTAATTGATAAATTAATTAAATTATATAATTTGATTTAATATTATTTAATTATTCATAAATTAATTTAATTTAATTTAGTAATTAATGATCTAGTATATTTATTTTCAGCTGCCTGCTTGAGTCCCAATGTAAGATTGCATAGTCTGTGCATTTCCCTGATGACTTTCATTCTTTTCCTCGTCTTTTCCGCGATAATTCTGCTGGGCCTGCTATTTCTGGCCTATCACTGTATTAAAAAGTGAGACAAATATAATTTGGCAGAATTATAATGCCCTGGCCCTTCCAAGCTGTAAGTCTAGACGCGTGCCAGTGCAGCACAAACGATTTAAGCCTTGCCTGATTAAGGAATGAAAGAAAGCTGCACACCGCCAAGCACCCGAAAAATCAGACAACCGGCGAGACTCGAAGCCACGGTCTCCTGTTTAACGCGCTGATTCTCTACCCGGAGCAACAGGTGCTTGAGTGGAATGAGCTCTAACCGAAATTTGAATCCAATGTGAACGCTTTCAACGCACAAGCGGAGGAATCTGTAGCAATCTGTAGGAATTAACAACTCTGGCAACTTCGAGTTCTCTAACTATATGCTTCTAAACACACCACGCTTGATACTGCATAGTTACATCTGGGCAGAAACAAACGCATCCGAGCAGTGGCACAAAACACAACAGCAGCTGTTAGTTAACATTCAAGACAATATGACTGTTGTGAAACTGTAAAATACTACCCTTTTGTTTTGATAAAATGCGAGATACGTGTAGGTGTTTATTTAGAAAATATACTGGACGCAACGTCTGCTCAAAGTCAAATCGAAATCATCGAAAGCGAATGTCCACTACAAACAAGGTCGACATTGGTGGACTTCATAGTCGGGAAGGATCGGCAATTCCCTAGACAGATTGGAAGAAACAATAATATAAAATGCAAAATGGTTAACTTATGCTGTTGTATTTAAGAATTTTTTGTAGTTATGTGCTATTCTTGTTGACTGCAATGCAGACAACGGGAAAACGTGGAGTAAATTTAATAATAATAATCTAATAAGCTGAGTTACACCTAATTATTAACTAGCTTAACTCTAGTCAAATCTAGGTTCCTTTCATTCAACCTTTTATGAAACAGATTGAGTTAAGTTTAACTTGTTTACTCCCGATTCACTTGTGGAGAAGTGGAGTTTGTTTCCAGAATTAGTCCATTATATATTAATTTTAGCTAGAACGTTTACAAGCAGGATAGCTTCCCTGTTTAAAATTTTGGGTTTGTTTTGGGATAGACACCTTTAAAGTTAAGGGGCAGATATCTTAGAATTGGACTGATCACTACATATACGTAGCCCCATTATAACAGGCCTAAAGCCATTCTGCTTTAAAATCTTAGCGTTTTAGCTTTTTTATGTAAATGAATAAAATAACTGTATTAACTCTTGTAAAACATGTATGAATTAAAATATCCTGCAGATTTGTAATCTGCATGCATTCAACAATCCATTTTCGTGTTTATTAAATATTAGGGTGCTCAATATTTATTCTTGGCCTTGTAAAAGGATGATTATTATTGTCATTTTCTGCAAAATTTCGCCTGAATGACAAATAAGCAAAGGTGCCTTTTTTCAGAGTAAAAACTTTCTTACTCAAATTGTAAGGTGCATGTTAGAAGCATTTAAAAGGGGTTTCCAGTTTGAGTTAGCCCGGGCAGAAAGTACACTTTTACACTGATTGCACGGACAATTTTTCTTAACAATTCTCAATACATAGATTATGAAACCCACAGTGCATGCATTATTTTTGTATGCGTATTAGACAAGAAAATTAAACTTTCAGGAAACTGGAATATGCAATGTACGTACAATTGGAGAACAAGCATGTCGCGATTTTAATCATTTTTCGGTGAAAGTTGCATTAAATGTCTTGAGAATTGTCTGCACTTGAAACCTTTGCATGGTCAGGTCTATTGTTGGAGAATCTCAAGATCACTGTTTCGCGCAGAGGTTAGGTTGTACAAGTTGGACTTGATTTTTTGGACATCCAGCAGAAACGTGTAAATATCAGCAAAAACTTTTTTATGTCGTTTGTAAGTCATTAGTTTAAAATGTGTTTACGATCAGGATCTGGTAGTAGATAGCATTAGTTTCATTGAATGAAACACACATGTCACCATAAATTACCGTAATTTTAAATTCTTGAGATTTTAGAGACAAGAGGTAACCCGAATTTGCTAATCTGCTGAGAAAAACTTGAACGGTGGCCTTAGGTATTCTGGATTTTGCAGCTAACGCTGCACTGCGTTGAAGCATGAGTTAGCTGGTAATGTTTATCTTCTGCATTTAGATTTAAATTTAATTTAAATTTTTATTCTCTTGTTTCTCCATAGCTTGTTGTTGTTGTGCTGTTTCCGATCGTTGATGAAATCAATTGATTCGGGCACCTCCAGACAGGCGCCCACAATCCCTGAGGTAGGCAATCACATCCCTTGGGACCGCCCAAGAGACTTGGTGGGTGGGATTTGGGCCAAGGTGTTTTAGTCGGGATATTTTCCCCTTGGGCATTCCAAGAGGGCGTGATTTAGGTCATCGATTGTTCCAGGGCAGTATATGCAGAACGAATCGTCGACACCACTTCGTCTGTGGCGGTACCACTACAGAATAGGCGAAAATCTTACAATTTCACCGGGGTTGCCTTCTCTGGGAAGGGAAGAAGTAGGGACGGTCGTTTCGCACCCAGGGTGGAAAGGTACCAGGCCAGGCCTCCTTTTCCAGAGCTTAACCGAATACAGCAGAAGTTTTGCTCTAGCCCTTACGAAACTCCTCATTTTGTGCTATGAGTCAAAACCCTTATTTTTGTGTCCTTGATCTGCGGGGCTGCTTCTGCCCTACCTATCCCAAAACCCTACCCGTGCATTTTAAGGTTCGCTTTCAACCGGGAACCGCTCTAGAGTTGGCAAATGGGACGAATTCTCTGATCCCATCCCATCCCATCCCACCAGATTTTCAAATTCGCCGTCCCATCCCATCCCATTTGTCCAAACTGGCTTTTTCCAATCCCATATAATCCCACTTGCGGTATTTGACCGTGCACTCGCTCTAGCATTGAAATTTTAATATTGTCGTAAAATCTTAATGTGGTGGTATCCTTTTGTGAGAGGAATTTTGAAACGCAATAAACTTTCGCAATTTTGCGAGTGGGAAAAATTTGACACACCGCTTTAAAGCTTATAATCAGTAAACACGAAAAAAGCAAGATTTGCAAAAAACTAGCTAAATGTTTTGACATACTAACTAAATATAGACATCGAACTTTGAGTATCGATTTTTTCAAAACTATAAAATGGGGCAAAATTTTTCCGAGCCATGATACGAAGGACATGTCGGTCGAGGGAAATTTCATGGATTTGGCTCAACAGGTCTTTTTTCTTTTTTTCTGCCATAGCTTATCCATGGGGTAGTTTTTGAGAAATTGATGTTTAAAATAAAATGACCGCAATTTTGCCAAATATATACGTTTGTCGGCCAAATCTCTAGCTTAAAGCAACGAACTCCCGCTAAGGCATTAATAAAATATGCAATTAGATTCTATAAATTGAGTAGAAAGTAAAGTGATAGGACTAAATCCAGTATAAAAATTCCAAACTCTCCGTAAGATTTGGCGGTGCATTTGGATTTTACAAAACTGATTTCTCCAAAATGGTCGTTTTTTAACCCCAAAATAATTTTGATTTTACCCCAAAATAATACTGATTTGACCACACAAGAGATATATATCTCAAAGGTTGTGTAAAATTAAAATAAAAGAAATAAAATAATATAAAATTTAAGTATCTAAGTTTAGTCTTTAAGTTATATAATTATAAAATAATAAAATAATATAAAATATGAGAAAATTTCCCTTAGCCTACAGTATTCCTTGCGTACGCCATGGGTAATTGCGATATGCAATTATTCAGTGCCATACCGTGAACCCAGTGCAAAATTTGATATAGCACTGCTCCTCATCACGAAAGCAACAGGGGTCGTGTCTGGCACTAAGGGAAAAATTCACCTCCAAGCAGAGGTATGCTGTTTCGAAATAGGAAATCGAAAAAGTGTCGATTATGATTCTGCGCCAAAAAACTCGAAACTGATGTAAGATTGTGGGTACCATTTGTATAGTTTTAAAGCTCTAAACAGATACTGTGTCACTGCGGAAATATTTTAAATTAGGTCTTCAAAAAAATTTTAATTAATTTGCGAAGTCAGCGAACTGCCGAAACGTGACCAAAAACGAGGGTCATTAAGTTTTGTTTAGCTGCAAATTATAAAGAAACTAGAGGTCCTAACTAAAGATTCTAATTCCACAGTGGCACAGTACACGTATAAAGGTTTCAAGCGATACCCAATGTTGCTTGGAATCCTTTCCTAGTGTAGAGATGTTTTGGCGCAAAAATGAATTTTTTCTGTAAAATTGTGAAAATTGCTGATTTTTACAGAGAGGCATTTTGCGACCAGGCTATATTGCAAAATTGCATATGTTTGCATTTCAACATATTTATTCATTTTATAAAAACTTGAAGTTGACTGACTTGCGAAAATTTGCTTCAACTGTCTGCAAAACTCTCGTACTCGCTCATATTCAAATTGCACACAGTTGATGGGTTGATGGGAGAACTGAACGAAGAACTCAAAATTTGAACTTGATATGTGGTTAGCTTATGTGCGAAAATGAACGAAATCCGTGATCTAAGAATTTTTCATGATGGACCCCCCTTAACTGCAAGCTTAACATAGCTCAAAGGTCGTAGAAGCTAAAATGTTCATTTCGGTGACCCTTTTCCATTTATATCAGCCAATCACGTGTATCAATAACGAACTGAGAGAATATTGGCAAAAACCAGAGATTTGTTATTTTTTCACCTAAAAATTCGGGACTGGTATGTTAAAGAGCACCATATTTGGAAAGTTTCATCAGTGTTCATCATAAAAGTTGGAGCCTGTAAGATTACATTTTCACAAAGCGATACCAGCTCCTTAAAGAGCTCCATGCTTTGCTTTGCGCGTAGTCATCAAAACGCCAATCATGAAATTGAACAGAGATTTTTATGCCAAATTTTCTAAAATATTGCACTTTTTCAAAATTTGGAAACGGTGTTTGAAGGCATTAAGGCAAAATGATCCCAGAAAATCCCACTGATCCCACATGGGATGATTTTTCAATCCCATCCCATCCCATGGGATCCCATCCCAGATGACAACACTTTTAAGTCAATGTTTCAGATTTAATTAAAATTACAGGTTTTTAATTTAATTAAAAAGTGACTACTACTGGTACTAGAACGGTGGTGTCATTATCTTTATTTCTCCTTTTTATGTTTTAGTCAGTAAACCAATAATTTAACCTTTAATTAAGCTTAAGTAGACCAATCAAATCAAATAAAATTAAACATGACCCAGAAATCGAACGCACAGGCAGAATTCGGCCGTTTCTAGTTGGCTGAACATTTACAAAACTTTCCACAAAGGAAATTTGTGTATGGAAGCATAACTTTTTTGGTGAGTTCAAAGACAGAGAAAGGACTTTAAAACTTTTTCTGAAAATGTTTTTATAAACTGAGAGGAAAATCAAGGTTGCCCAATTGCCTAGCTCATCGTTTGACTTTGGAAGTTGGCAGTCGTAAAGTTATGAAGTTATGCAATTTTCGAGAGTTTGAACACAAAGTTGAGATAGAGAGAAAGCGAAAGATGGGTTATTTTAGATAATTTTGTCCCTTTGCGTCTCAATTTTCAGGGTCATTTTTGCTGTTATTAAGATGAAAGTAATGACCAATTCTGAGAGGTCCTTCTGTACAGTAATATTTTACTTTCACAGGAAAATGTTTACAACAGAGGCAGGAAGTTGGTTATGTGAGAAACTCTCCTAATAGAAGGAAAAATAGGTGTGACCTTTCCCGGAGTGACCCCCTTTTTCTTTCTACCTAGCTGTGAATTTTGACTTTTTGATTGGTCAAGCACTCTTGACGTCCACTTTATGGGTGGGTGGTCACTCTAATTGAACAAGGTCCTTTTATGTCCATCTGTTTGCTTTACTTCCTGAAGTGGATGTTTGTAAATAAGACTACAGTTTATATGCGTTTGATGAATTACTGTCTGCTATAGGATTTACCGTAATTTACTTGTAGATTAGTAACTTCTGAAGGTTAAACCGTAGGGCTGAAGATGTCTGCTTTAACTTAATTTCACAGTCGCTGAAACTTTGTGAGGGAGGTTTACCTTTTAGAATTTTAAATTATAATTTTGATTTTATTCACCAAAAATTTTAAAACTGACCAACTGAGCTACCGTTGGGGACGAAATATGTTTTGGATTTAGAAATTAGATTTAGATTTAGATTTAGATTTAGCAATATGCTTGTGGGTTTACGACGCGCTATTTTTGATTCCTGAGAGGCAGCCAAAGAAGTAATTTTGTCTTGGGTATTAGCTGCATTTTTCCGCGATTTCTGACTCCCATAACTGAAGATAAATTTTCTCCTATAAGAATTAGAAAAGAACTAGTTAAATTTAGGTATCATTTTTGTTTCATTTAACATTTAAAAAATTTTCTGCATCTGGTTTGCGATTGTTGGGGACTTTATTAGATTATTCGAGATTAAAACTCCTGCCATAATTTTACTCACTTTTGTGCATTGCAGTAGCTGGTACATATCCATATAGTATATCCATATCCATATATCCATATAGCTGGTACATATAGTGACGATATCCCATTATTTGAGATGGACCAGCAAATCAAGCACCTAAATTGCCATGATAATGTTAGGTCAATTTTAAGGAAATAGCTCAAATTAAATTTGTAGCTATTTAAGAGCAAAAATTGGCAATTCTAAGTACAACTTCCCTTGCCCAAATTTGAACGGCAATCCTTTAAAGTTCCAAAGCGGGTAATTGTGAAAAAACCTACAATTTTAAGTTTATGTAATGTTACTGTAATTTATAGGTACTTATATAATATATTAATACTAATATACTTATATTCTACTAGTCATGCAGTAGAAACAGGCCTCCTTGATTAAACTTCTCCGTTGTTAAATTCAGCTAATTAGAATCTGATTTGTTTTAATCATACGAATAAAGCAACTTATTTGCCCACACTTGAAAAGCCGACGAAAATATATCCTATTGAGTTATCCGAAATATCTGTTTATGTCAAACAATTCAGGAGTTGGAATCGGTCTAAGTAGAATTTGTAAGGTCTCACTTGGTCCAGACACTCTATTCAGTGGCTCTCAAACATTTGTAACGGCGGTTTTATCTTATGTTATCCTATCAATATCAGACTCTCACGGGCCACGGCCAAGATATCGGCGGTCGGAGATATTTTTCTATGTAGCTTTTAATAATTATATACTCAATCCCAGCTTTTTGGACATTCCTGAGAGCTCGACTGCAAAGATTTGACTTGGCCGGGAATCGAACCACTGCTGATTCGTTCTGCAGGCAGGAATGCTACCATTAAGCCACAGGGCAAGGAGTCTTGAGCTTAGATGGTTGGGAATTCGAAGATCATTTAAATATGTCAAAGCTATCAGAAAGTGCCCAACAAATGCAATTTTCAATTAACTAAAACAGTGTTCATAACTTTCATGGAGGACAGTGAATATTTACTTTCAGAGTTTTAAGCTAGACCAAAGAAAATTACGCATATAGTCCAACCCCAACGACAAAGTTTTCTATCCGCTTTAAGTGGTACTTGGTCGGTGGTCCTTTTAGCTGAGCGCTGCTGCTTAAGTCTTGTTTTTATTAAGCGGCTTAGGTACTCCCTTCATGTCTCCAGTGTTGTGTCAATGAGCGCCACTTGACGCAACACTGAGAAAGCGTTTAATGTGCCTAGCCAAGCGTTGCACGTAAAGCTTCATACTAAATCCGACTAACGCAAACTTTTGCTGGGCAGCTTGTAGTACATAAAGTGCTTCATTTCGGTCCGTATTTGGTTGATCACTGAAGCATTGTCTGGTAGTTGACTATTTGTTTCTATTTGTTTTTGCCTGTTTTTATTTTATTAACTTTATTTTACTAAATACAAAGAGAAAATGCTGTGAGCTAATTTAATTTTCCTTTTGTCTTGAGATTATTATTTTATTTCTCATTTTCCAGACGATCCATCCTATATTTAGGCCGTTAAGATAAAAATGAAAAATAAGATTTTGTTTCAAATTTTGTGAGATCTTCGAGATCTTCTGAGATCTTCATTCATATTTGGCAACTTCTATGCAGTTTCAATTTTGTATTTAGTATTAATACAAATCAATCATGTTTCTTATCATTTTTAATATATACTTCGAGTAAGGCTCTCAAAGATAAGCAATATTATTGCAGGACTGACTTAGATTTTGGCCAATTTTTTCATCATATTTCGTGATTCCGTCATAACCAGCTGTTCAGTCGTTTTTTCAGCAATTTTCTTTTTATTACAAAAAACCAGCTAAAAACGCAATTGCCAATTTTGCAAATATTGCGTTTTTCAACCAACCGCTAAATGGAGGAAAAGCAGTTTGTGTGTTTGTGCAGTTGTGGTTTTCAGTTAATGCAAACTCAGCTCACAGAATTTTAGCTACTGTTTGGAAGAATCACTGCTACAACAGGGAAGGGGATTAAATTACACGTGTTTACTCAAATCTGAGTTTAGCCGTGAGAATTTCAGTCTAAAGTTCATCCTATATCTATCCACACGAGTCCTGTCTAATTGAATGTCCATTTGGAAAAGTTTTAGGATCCGCTTTTGGAGATATTTATTCCAAATTGGTGGGATAAGAGCGTTCAGCGTGGCTCTACTAATTCAGTGTTGGCTTGTTTTTTATGACGTTAGAGTTTTTATTCCAATTTAATTCTGCTTTCTCGTTTCATCAGACTTGCAGCTGATTTTGTTACTTTCCTTAGTTCGAATTCTTATTTGCCAGCTAAGATTAGAGTAGAGCTAAAATTAAGTCTTTTAGCTCGTTTAACTCCACATCAGGCTTAATTTTCCCTGTTTTAACTCTATCATAAAAGGTATCGAGTTAAACTTAACTCAGTTAACTCCGCTTGACTCTTTCATGAAAAGGCACCCTTGGTTTTCCTACTACGACAACAAAAATATACGATGCCTACAGATCGATGATAAAGAGTGACTTTACAATGGAGTTTTCATTTTATTTTCAAAGAAAAAAGTATATTTTCAAGCTCTTTGAAAAGAGTGAAGTTCTGGCATAATTTTTCCTGAACTTTTCCTGTGCACGGTAACTTGGGTGGGTAGATTCAAGATCCAGAGATCAAGGGAAACCAACTGTACACAGTTGCTTTAAAGTTCTGACTTTACAGAAACTCTACACAAGCGTTGAAGTAATAAAGTAGAACTAAGCCTATGTAATACTATGGGAATAGAGATTCGAATTTCAAAGTTGCATAGGAAGTTTTACGTTCTTGAAATTTATCGTCGCTCTTAATTTCTTAATCGGGTCAAGTTTGTTGATTCGGAGTTACGCCTATTTAGAAGGTCATTTATTCATAGCGTAACTGTAAACATCTTGTTTAAATACAGAATCCAAAAGATACTTCTAAATTTTATATATCGGCTTCAACTCTTCAGAACATTCTTTCCTGTTACGTAGTAATTATTCTTACTTTTCGAAGAACGAGACGTCTTGTCATTACAACATTTTTGTTGGCCGGCCTTTTTATTTTAGCTAAGATGCTGTTTAATACAGTTTATTGTGTTATTGTATGCTATGACATTATATTATATTAGTTATATTGTATTATATTAGATATATTAGGTTAGATTAGATTGTAGATTAGATTGGATCCAAAAGATATGTAGTATCAAAGTGGAAAAATGGTTAATATGAGAAAACTTAAATCAGTTTTATCTGATGCAATATTAATGGAATCTTGCTTTTCAGAAAATTAGAGATATATGTAGGCAGTTCAATGAAACTGCTTTCTAAAGAGTTATTGCTGTGCTGAAAAATAGAAATTATGGTAAAATTTCCAGGTGGTCTTATTTTTTACTCCACTTAGTTTGATAGAAATAATTTGCGTTCAACAAAATCCCCTAATTTATGCGGAAACTGAATGGACTGAGCGAACAGTTGAATACATCAGGAGAGAAAATGGAGAAACTATCATTTCTAGAAAATGCATTCTTGGAAGGAAAAATTTCCTTAAAATTCACCCTCCCCAGGTTTTCTTTTATCAGCGTAGCGTTTGGAAGAGTCAGCAAGACAGTTCTTTCTTTTTCAGAAAAAACTTAATGTGGAAAATTTGGAGGTTTTTCTGGTCCTTTTTTGACTAGCGATCAGTTCGCTAATTGCATCGTCTTCCTTGGGTAGGACCCAATTTCTCTGCTCCGTTGTAGTTCAAACTAGGTTAACACTAAAGTCGGCTCCACAATTAACTTCTCAGCGTTTGAGTTTTTCCTTTTGTACACAGAAGACACGTATGAAACTTTGTGCAGAAGTTTGAATTTGCTAATAATTTTCCCGATGGTTTCACAACAACCCCGAAGCAACGCATTTAAAAATTTCGCTAACAGTAGGGGTCCTCTTGTAACAATTTGCTCGGGAAAAACTGGAGCTTTTGTGTCGTTCAAATGATTACCGTTTTAAGACTATTTTGTTGTCATCAATTTTAAATTGCACCATTAGTTTACCGTTGGCTACAGTACTGTCGTGTTGAGTCAATTGTTTCAAGTTTTGACGAAATTTCCCCATTTCTGTCAAATTAAACTCATTTCAGAGTTGCTCTTTTCTTTTGTTCTAACTTTGACTAACATAAAGGCCCCTGATTGCAGGTAAAGCTTGCTGCAGTTAATGCATGAGCTATGATTTTTGACATTTTTCGTTCTTTTCACTAAGACTTCTACAATTAATTTTTTCCTATTAATTTTGTCCAATATTAATTTAGGCTATTGATATTTGTCCCAACTGTATACCACAAGAAATATTCTATGAAACGCAGAAATACCCTATGCAGTGTAAGCGTGAAATGTGTTCTGCACGACACCGAGAATTCTTCCCACAAATCAGGGTTCTAGTGACCTCTCCGGTAAATAGCTACCCCCTTAGTGGAAACTCGAGCATGTATCTTCACCCACTGTTGTTTTCATTCCATTTTTCTTTGTTTGATATGAGCGTACATATGTTGTAAACAGTATACTGAGCTAATGAAAAACTGAATCGAAAACGGACTTGAAGCTGTACGAACCAGAAAACCTGGTAATCTGGAAAAAACCTAATTCGTTTTGAAATCTGGTATTTGCATACCACTAAGATAGACAGCCTAAAAGCTTTGTTTTTTTATCAACTTTCTAATTCCGCTCTATTCGTTGGGTAACTGCTTTTCCAGCATAGTTTTGTCACGTTTCTTTGGCAGCAGAGGCCCAGCCCAAGTTACTCACAAATTCGCATAAAATTCGCAGCCAGTTCGAAATAAATGCAAAAAATTGAATGGACATTTGGCAAATGATTGGGGGCAAAAAAGTGACGCCTGGTGCAACTTTATCGGGTTGACTTTTGGTGCCCCTCTTGGAAACTGAATAGTGGTGTGAAATTTTTCACATACTGCAGTTTTGCAATACTCTCTGGCTAAGCTTAATATTAGCAGTGCTATCAATGCAAGCTCAGGCTCTTTTGGACTGAAAGTTCCTGTGATTGAAGTGTTTATACGCATCATTATTAATATTTATATCTCCGGCTCCGGCGGGTGCTTGTCCTAGGACAAGTCTGAGGGCGCCTGTGTCTTCGACAGATAGTGTGGAGGGGTTTGTACCTTTAGCAATTGGATAAAATTGAAGTTTCACAAAATTAATTTAATCTCTGCAAAACATTGCGGGTTTGTCATAATTTGCTACAAAATCTTCGATTTTTAGAAAACGCTAAAATGTTTGGTCATTTTTCAGAAAATGTTTTAATCTTACCTTCAAAGTTTCGGTGCAGCTAGCTGGAAATATTTTAAAACGTTGATGCGAAAACTGAATTTTTCGTCATTTTTACTGTCTAAGCTTACCCTTGTCCCAGACTGCCCTGAGGGCCAGTACATTGTCCGGGCTATACGGGAGCTGGCACAATCATTATGCAAAAAGGTCGATTATACAGATTATACAAATTATACAGATTATACAAATTATACAGATTATACAAATTATACAGATTATACAAATGGTCGATTTGCTACAGCTTTAAGAGTTTTATGCTAAACTAATAAAATATCGAATCAAAAACTATTCCAGGTTTAGCTACATCGAAAACCCCTACGAACGAACTTTCGATAAAATTGGAGAAGTTTTTATGTTGCTCTTCGCAAATCGACAGCAAAAAAACGCATCATCATCAGATTTGAGCTCGGTCTGGAAATGCTTCTGATTTTCGAATCCTTTGGGTGCCTCAATTTAATAGTGCGATTTAATTGCAACCAATTTAAACTTTCTGTTGAAACGACATCGTCGGGTCGCTGTTGAAGCAATTGATTCATACTTTTAATATTTGCAACATTTTCAACTCTTGATCAAATGAAAAGGCACAAAAAGATTGAAAGCATTCTACGAATTCTACAGCTTGCACTTTCAGCTGTTTTCAATTGATCTTTAACCCTTTTCAGTAAAAAGGAGCAATGCTTGGATAGAGCTGGCTACAAAATGTTGACTTTTCAAGTAGAAAGCTGGATTTGCGCGGAAACTGAACAATACAAGTCTCCAAAACAACAAAGTCAAACAATACCCTTAGTCTTGAAAAACATCTGAAACTTTTTTGGTGCGCAGAAAAAGCTTAGCTTGGTCTGAAAATTGTTGCAGGATTATATGAATTTTAAATTTAAGATTACTGGATTATCGCTTTGTTTATCTTTATTGTTATCGTTCACCGCGACTCTGCAATACACAGTTTTTGTTTATTTTCATGTATTTCCAGTTTGTAGGTAGCGAAAAAACTGCATTCCAATGTTTAAAGACATGATTTTTAACTGAGATAAGGGGGACAACAATTAGTTCAATTTTATGTCAATTTTTTGAATTGACAACCCCCTCTAAAGTGGGGAATTATCGTGAGAATAATTGCAAGTGTTTACTCGGGTGGAAAATTTGATTTTTATAAACTACCGGATAATAGCGCTAATTTTCAATTGTGTAGTACAATTGTTTCTTTCGAAATAAATACGGATAATGTCGGATTTCCGGCTTGTAGTGGGGATTTACATGAGTTTATGGATGATTTCTGTAAATTCGATAGTCTTATCTAGAATTATCGTCTGAACACAGGCATAATTACGAAAGATTGGTGAGAGGATTATCGGGAGAACTGGAGTACAGGCAAGCAAAAACCGGCAATATAGAGTAAAATTGTCCAATCATTGCACCCCTTTGGCAAATTCAAGCAATTTAATCAAAAAATATGACACTAAATCACTTAAAATCCTAATTTTTTGATAGGTTTTGGCAACAATGTGACCAAGACTGGTTCAAAAATTGCCAGAATTGCTCATTTTTGACTACTTTCGGGGTTTCTTTGTTTGATTTGCATTTTTAGGCCTATTTCCTCTCCCAGAGCTACAGGGCCCGCATTAATTGCGTTAATCTCATTGCGCCTTAAAAATAAAGTGATTAGATATAGTTTCTGTGCACTTTAGGGTCTTTGGAGCATCAACCTGCTTAATTTAGATGAGACATGTGTCCGTGTACGAAGGGGACATTTGATTTTCAAATGCAGATAAGCAGCAAAAATCAAGCAATTATGTTGATGTTTGCATTAATTTCTGCATAAAAATCAAATACATAGCTGTTCTGAGTTTGATTTTCCATGCGCATCAGCTTCAAAGTGCAAAAATCAAACTGCTTTCTGATTGGCTAGAGTCGCGCCTGTTGTGATTGGCAGGCTTAAATCACGTGACCTACTGTGCAATGAAGATTTAAGGCGTGGCGTGCATAAAATTGTGCTGGAAAGTGGAAAGTAGAAACGATATATATTGGAAATAACTGTGTACAATTGTGTATACAATGTATAGAGATCATTTTGCAAAATTATTATAAAATAGTCGTAGTATATAAAATTTCCAAACTAAGCTAATTCGTTAATTGGATAGTGTTTCTTTTGACTTAGCGCTGCTACAGTTCAATGCAATCAATCCCGAACCAATGATAAAAAGCTAATTATATATCTGAACAGTTTCTTTGAAAAGTTTTAAGTTTGGACTACTGCAAATCTTATCAAATATACAAACATAGAATGGGTGTTTTGGAGGACACATCTTTGATTTTGGAACACTGCATCTTACAAAATTTTAAATTTTTCCTTTCTTTTCTTTTCTTTTTCTTCCTTTCCTTTCTTTTCCTTAAAATTTTAAAGTCTGAGCACAAATGAGTATACTCCTATAGGGCCTCTGTATATGCCAAATTACAGCCTTATAGCTCGCACCAGTAATAAAATTTTCCTTTCTTTAGCCAAAATTTTTAAAATTTTGCCTAAACTTCAACTTTGAAGAGTAATTCCCTTAGATGCAGATAAGATAGAGACGTCTAGTATTTTTCTGCAGATAGGGGAACATGTGCCAACTCATATTGGCAAATGGCAGCCTTGAAGCTAAGGTCTTGTAGCCAGCAAAAATTTTTAATTAATTATGTTGGTAGTTGTGAAAAAGGAGGGAGGTCGGGCACATTAACCCGACCGCTACGCATGGATGGAAGGCAGCTAAGAACCAACGACCAAGTATTTTTTGACCACATCCATGCTCTATAACTTCGCCAAATGCAGGCCAATCGGACAAAGTCCGGTCAAAAGTTTAGTCGCCCACCCCCTTAATATGCGGATTTATTACACAAACAAGATTTTTATACATTGACCGACCACCCGCAAGCTCAAATATATATGCTTTAAGATGCAATTTATGTCTTTAAAATAGAGCTCTGTTCGAAGTTAGACTCTTGTTCCTTTTGCTAAAATTAAACTCGAATGCATAATGGTGCTGGAAACAGACTTCTGTTTTTGATCCTGCTCCAGAAGATAGATTTCCTCCGGTTCCTGAGAAATGTTTCAGTCCCCTGTTCCTGTTTTTGGAACCCCATTTCTACTCCTACATATTCCTAAAATTAGGTTTCTGTTCCTTTTCATAAAAACATACCTTCTTGTAAACGGACTTTAGATTCGTGTTCTACGACCCCGAAATTCCTAATACAAATTTTCAGCAAAATCAAAGAAAAAATTTCTGGTTTCCCTTGGCCCCCCTCGCGAATCAGAAAAATCGAATTTCGCAAAATTGAAAAATTTGCGATATTTGAACTCAGCATGATCGAAAACAAACCCATACATTTACCCATTTTAGCTCTATTGGTCAAATTTCGAAATTTTAGTACTTGGGGGAACATGAGAAAGACCCAAGTTTTTAAGGCCTGTCCCAAAGAAGTGACAAACGTTTTCGCAGCCCAGGATTAAAACTCTTTTCAAAAATTACAAAAGTGTGCTAAAACTCGGCATTTCTTCTAAAAGTTTTTTGCTTAAGATCTGAAGTTATGTTATTGAGTTTATGGCTTATAATTTTTTGTCTGCGTCCCTGCGTCCCTGCGTCCCTGCCCCTAAGTTCCTTACTTATCTTTTTCTAATACTCTGTTTCCTTTGGTCCGCCCTTACAATATTTAATTATTGAAGGAAACTGAAAAATGTTGACGACTGAGAGAAATCCATATTTAAGTTATTAAAATTTTTGTAACGTTCCAAAATCAAAGATGTGTCCTCCAAAACACCCATTCTATGTTTGTATAATTGATAAGATTTGCAGTAGTCCAAACTTAAAACTTTTCAAAGAAACTGTTCAGATATATAATTAGCTTTTTATCATTGGTTCGGGATTCGATCTGCATTGCAACTGTAGCAGCGCTAAGTCAAAAGAAAGCCACTGATCCAATTTAACGAATTAGCTTAGTTTGGAAATTTTATATACTACGACTATTTTATAATAATTTTGCAAAATGATCTCTATACATTGTATACACAATTGTACACAGTTATTTCCAATATATATCGTTTCTACTTTCCACTTTCCAGCACAATTTTATGCACGCCACGCCTTAAATCTTCATTGCACAGTAGGTCACGTGATTTAAGCCTGCCAATCACAACAGGCGCGACTCTAGCCAATCAGAAAGCAGTTTGATTTTTGCACTTTGAAGCTGATGCGCATGGAAAATCAAACTCAGAACAGCTATGTATTTGATTTTTATGCAGAAATTAATGCAAACATCAACATAATTGCTTGATTTTTGCTGCTTATCTGCATTTGAAAATCAAATGTCCCCTTCGTACACGGACAGACATGGTTTACGTTGTAGAAATGAAGGGGGTATTTAAAAGAAATCATCAGGAAAAATCAGAAAGCTTCGAACATCTATGGGGCTAAATTTCTTTGACCAGGTTGGGATCGAACCCACAACCTTTGGTTGATCCCACGAACGCTCTCACCGATTGAGCTACTCATGCGCAAATAAGAGTTAATATCCCTCACTAAATTGTGGTGGCCATAGTATACAGCTGCGTATGTGATAATTTTTAAAAAATTTATTCAATTTAATTGAAACTGTTTTGTAATTGTATTGTTTTAGATTTGATTCAACGATTCTTTAAATGATTAAACATTTCATTTCTTATTTCCTTATCCACATACTCTTCACGATCTCCATTTGGTCATTTTTGCTTTAATCTGATTGGTTATTCTGCATAGACAAAATGTAAGTTGATGTCAAAATCTTATCGCGTTCTACGTGAGCGTGACCTATCAGCGTTTACTTACTTAAGCCAATATTTTTTCAAAGTAATGAAGTATACGGGTCAATACGATGTAAGCCTATTCGAACCCGAGCAACCCTAACCGCCATTTCTGGCTCTGGATTTCGCTGTGTCATACAGTACTACCTGTGTAGTACTGACTGTACAGTACTACTGTAGTACTACCTAAATCAGGCATCACGGTCGCTTACAAGTCATGCTGTTCAGATCAAGAGCGCATAATTAATGTACTATGCATAAGGAGAAGAGTAAGCCAGTAGAGGCCTCCTTTTCTTGGCATTGCGTTACGGTGCTCCGGTCACAATACGCGAAGGCCCCAAAAACGTATCCTTTTCCCGCTTGATGGGGGTGAAAAATATGCCCCCATCCCGAATGATGGGAGGGTAGCCAAAACAGGTCCCCGTTTGTTGGAGGGGAGGGGATAACGAACAGCCAATCAGATTGCAAAGATTCCGTTCCCGTTTGTTGGACGGGTTAGAGAGAGAGAGAGAGAGAGAGAGAGAGAGATAGAGCAGAGGATTATGGTGGTTTCTGTTTATTTCCAAAATGGTTCCCTTTTGGTGGGGATAGTAGCAAAATAGGTTCCCTTTTGTTAAGGGGGTAGCCGAAAGGGGTCCCCATTTGGTATGGGGGTCGCCAACGGACAATGAGATGCATCCAACGTAATCCTGCCAAGCCAACCCCTACCCAAACGGGAATCCCTTTTGCCACCTTATGGGGAGGGGGGTATGCTTGTCGACCCCCTCCCCTCACTGGAGGAGCATTCGCGCATTGTGGTCGGTGTAACGTTACGCAATGCCAATAAGAGGAGCCCTCTATTGGCTTACTCTTCTTCTATAATATTAGGAAATTAATTGTGGACACGTGTCGCAGATTCTGCTTACAAATTCTTCGATCGATCTGTACCCAGATCTGTTAATTTCGCATTCTAGGTAAATTTGTTGTAGGTAACTGATTAGAAAAGACAGCATAATATTTGCAAAAAGACATTGTAGCTAGACTTGAGATTATAGAAATTGCGGAGACACCAATGCAATCACTGCCGGCAAACATACCTAGAAAGATGAAGCTGTAATTTGGAAGTGTGAAATCTCTGTTAGCATGAAAATTTTTTAATTTTGACTTTTATCAGCTATTCTTTGCTGTGTTTACACAAATTTCAGTTTCACAAAAAAATGTCTTTCATTTCTGTAGAGCTTCTCAGAAGCAAACCGGTTCAACCCATTTTTCAACCGATTCAGCAGCTGCTAGAATCGTTTAGCAGCTTTGATGTAGAAAATCGTGACAACTACAGACAGGAGCTTCGTTTTGTTTGTTAGCTTAGGATCTTTCAAACTAAACGAAGCTAGAGCCTGTTGGTCTTCAGCTTAATTCACCGTTTTCATTTCAAATTCATCATCATACTCAATATCAAAAGCTTTAGACTAGCAATAACCTGTAGCTTTATAGTTAAATTTTGTTGAATATTCTTAAAATGTTTGGCAAGAGATTTCTAGCTGGCCGCTCCGCAAAGCAAGCCCCTAAGCCTCAGTTAAGACTGACTTAGTGTTTTTAGTTAATTAAAAGAGTAGAGTTGAAAATTTTAACTCGTTTAGCCTTCCAGGTGAGAAATTGAACTGCTTAAGTGCTTAACTCTTTTAAACCTTTTAAACTGGTCTCTGCGCGAAAAGGCTCATTGGCATTTACATTTTAGATATAGCTTTTTTCATGTTTATTTTTGACGATGTACCTAATCTTTGTTTTGTAAAACTTTTATGTTAATTTTTGCACGAACCGTGAAAGTTCACACATTGCATGGTGGCCCTGCAACTTTATGAAGTTTCAGCTATTGCTTGATCTTACTTCGTTTCGTTTGATAGAATTGGCCAGCAAAGCGTAAACTTTTTACTTCACACTTTTAGCTGTTTGTTGAAGGTTTGAAAACCATAAAATGCTTACGCTGAATCTATTTGTTTCAAAAACATAAATCTAAAACTTTATGCATCTCTCACAAAAGCTCTGCCACAAGCATAAGACATTTTCAGCATTTTATAGACAGCAGTTTTATGCTTTGAAACAATAAAAGTGCGAACTTTCACTTAGATAAAAATTGCTCATAAATTTTACTCTAAACTCGGTTTGTTTATGATGATTTGTTCCGTTTGGAGAACGCATTGTCAGGACACAAACCAGGTTTAATTAGATAGAACTGATTAAAATTAAAATTAAAATTAACTAATAATCGATTGATTGATAAATCAATTAATTTATGTGGGCTGTTTCCACTTTTTCTCATTTTTCTCATTTCTTTTTGTTTTTATTTCAAGGTTTTTGTTTTTTAGGAATTGTGTTGACGCTTGCGTAGCAGAATGGATAAAAGACGCGCGATACGTGACCGAAATGGAATGCACGTCGATTCTGCTGGCAAAATCGATTGCTCGAATTGTCGCTAATCGCGAACAATCGAAGCAGGCTCCCCAAAATTCGCATCGGCGTGATTTTGGAGCTTCAATAAAAACTATCACGGAAGAATTCGGATATCGCGGAGAAGAAATCCGGTCCGTTGCGGCGGAGAATACCCGAAATTCGACCCCGCAAGTTGGTACTCCCGAAACTTCGAAATTGGCGAAACCAGTAAATCGAGCTCGACCACCGCACATTTACGACGACATTGAAGTTTGCTCTGTTCGGAAAGCTCAAAGTACGCCGAGGATTCTCGTTTCGCCAAATCAGATCAAATTTAATCAATTTTCCCCGGTCGAAACGACCAGTTCAGCGAACAATCTTTACGTCAAACGAGTAAACGTCACCTCACCCTCGGCTCTGAGGAAAAGTAGAACTCGGGGAACGCAGGTCAGTTTCGGCGATCTCAGTTCCACATCATCGACCGTCAGCCTCAATCGAACCGGAATGGACAACCCGATCTACTGGCATTCCACTCCCATCAAGCCGCTGGCCGTTTCCACTGAATCCGTCACAGTCCAATGTCGCCTACCTCCGGCCCTGCCGGCCCTGAAACCCTACCATTCCGTCGGGGGAAATCTGGGAGTCGCCCATGAACCGAAAGACTCCCTGCTGTCCGATGATTCCTGGTCCGATCCGGTCTCGACGGAAGCGGATCTGCGCCGGAATCACCGGAAACGAGATGGCGACAGTTCCCTGGACAGCGCCTGCGGGAGTTCACCCCAGTTTTCCAACCATCCGGACGAGTCACCTAACGGTCCCAACTCCCCGACCCAATCCAAATCCCACCAGTATCCGCCCAAACTGAGGTGCTGGCAGACCCAGACCCCCGGGCGAAAGCGGCAACCCCGGCTGCAGTCGGAAACCGCAGATCTGGCAATGCCCTTCTACCAGGACTGTAGAAGTAGCATTGAAAAGCTGCTTTACTATGGAAGCAAATGCAGCGGCTGTCTTTCTAGTCTACATTGTGACAGGTGAGATAAGTATTCAGTTGATATTCAGCTAAAAACGGATTGGAAAAGAGCAAACGGCAGAAAGGCAACCCTAGTTAATTAAACATGGATGAATTATTCACTGTGTTGGTGCTCGCATTTGCCTTAAGTCTATTATGTTATTACACCAACTCCAGAAACTTCATTTTTTTCCTTCAAACCTCGTCACAACCCCTCATTTCAACAAAAACTAACCTAAGAAAAAACCATAATCAACCTTTATCCTATCCAAAATTCCCACCAAACCAAAAATTTCCAAACCGCCAATAAGCCAAAATTCCCAACACTACTATAATTTGACATTTGGCGTAGTGGTTCCAATGGAAAGTTCTGAAGGCTTATTATTGCAGTGAAAAAATATATACTAAGCGGTCAAAGTTCGACTGCAGTATGTAGAGTTGGAAGTACATAGAGTTGGAAATCGAGAACAATCTTAGCTTTATTATATTAGTTTTGGTTCATAAGCATGTAATGCTCAGTTAATGAATGTCGAAACTTTTCGAAAAAGCTTTTAAACAGTAGAATATTAATTTTATTTGTTTCAGCTCTGCTGAAGAAATTGAGCTACTGTCATCATACCTGCAGGATTATGCCAAATGTGCCAGTTTCCTAGTGCCAAATTTCTTAGATCCCAAAGTGAGTAAAGATTACTACCTAACCAAGCGTAAAGATTAAACGCAGGGTTCAATTTTTGTTCTGTTGTCGGACCCAATTGCAAGATAAACAGGAGCAGAACTATTGCCGAAGTTAGGAATATATATTAATTTTTAGTAAGTTTAAGGTGGTGATTCCCTTTGGTCACATAAAGTTTGCACCATTATTACTCATTCATTACTTGGAGTTGAGTCCATTTTTATATCAAAATGTAGCTTGACACTTTCTCTTTTTAATGCATGCCACGAAACTAATGTTGCTTTTCTAAAATATTTTTAACACATTTTAGAAGAAGTATAATTTTCCAGAATTTTTGCAGACTCAAGTAAATTTTTTCGCGAGACATCGGTTATATCATTCGATACCTCCATCAAATAGCTGGGGACGATTTTTTACTGATTGTGAAAGCGCTCCTCGTTGTAGAGATTTAAGCTGAAATGTGTGCGTAACCTGTATTTTGCCTACTTTTTCCAAATTTGTCAAGCGATTACTTTAGCTAGCAAGCAGCAATCGGGGCTACTAAAAATCGTCCCTGGGTATATTTGTGCAGAACACATTTGTTCAGTAGCAGCCCTCCAGCTTGCATGGTGAATGCTCCACAATCTTTGGAAAAAAATTGGTTGTGTTTTTGCAAAAACTACATTTTTCGTGATAGCCGCCTACGGGATAGCTGTTGGAAGACGATCATCCACCGGATAATTTGCCCCTGTATGACCTTCAGATCGACACCCTTAGCTTGATTTTACGGCTTGTGTAGTTCAAGAACTGAAGGATTATTTGATTTCTGCAGAAATGACAAGTTTTCGACGCCAAAACAAGAAAAACGGCTATATCGCACGCTAGAGAAAAGCTTGAAAGTTGCTTTTAAAGCAAAAATGTGAAGCTCAACGAGGTCTTTTGAATGAATATAGTCATAACTATATAGCTGCTAGCAAACTTTCAGAAATTGGCAAAAACCACCCTGATCGGAAATTTCGAATTTTTGAACCGGGATTGCGCGGAGAGTGTTAGAATGCTAATAGAACGTATTGCGGAAAGTTTGGCCAAATTTCATCTTGATTTACGCCGCTAAACAACAATATGTGCCCAAAAGGAATCACCACCTTAAGCATAAATATAGTTTGAATTTGAACTAGGCAATTTTAATTATCAATACAGCATTGAAAAGCTGCTTTACTAGGGAAGCAAGTGCAGCAGCTGCCTTTCTAGTCTATATTGTGACAGGCGACATTGTTCAGTTGATATTCAGTTCAAGAACAGATGAGTTGAAGACGAGCTAGCCCCATGATTCAACTTAAGTGACTGCTTCGGCTTTTTCTGTTGTTTCACTGAAAACATTGTGGAAAGTGTTCTGATAGTAGCGCCCATACATTAACACGGGGTCCGATCTGCCCCAAATTTTATGGGTCTCCCCTTTTGAGATTTTTAACGTTTTTGACTAAAACATTGTGGAAAGTCTTTTTAGATTTTTTTTAAATTTAAAATTTTATAAAAATTTTTTTTTTGTTAATGGTGGGGGGGTTTTTTCCTCTTTTTTTCTTTCTGCGCGCGGGTGTGCCCGTTTTTTCTCTTTTTTCCTGGGGGCTTCTCGTTTTTTTTTTGTTTGTGGGGGGGGGGCCCCCCCCCCCCCCCCCCCACGTTATCCTATGGTAGCGCCTGTAGATTGATATCAAATAAATTTACCTGAAAAGCACGACCTAGCCTGTCGAAAAATCATCAACGATCCAATCCAAAATTAACTGGCTATACCATTTGTAATTGTATAAAGAACATAAGGCAATGGTACAAAACTCAATGTGTCCTTAAAATTTTCAATATAATTTCTTAATACTTTTCTTGTATTATTTTCCTAGTTAACATAAATCTTATGGTTTCATTCTTTCTTGACATAACCTAAATCATACAATCTCGCCAATTATGTTTGTTACATCATGTTAATTTATTACAGATAATTAGAATTGCAAATGATCGACTGCAGATGTTCAAACAAAGCAAATTTGAACGAAAACCAGGGTAAAGTTGTAGAACATTATTGTTTTACTGTTATCGACTGTCAGTTTTTGTAACCAGAAATTCTGCACGATTTGTACTCCCATCCAAATGGACCTGATATCTTTAGAATTGTAATACAGTGGCTAAGTAAAGGGTCCTTATTCTTTTTATTTATTCCAAGTAAAATACTCTCGGTAAAATTAAACAAAAACATCCAAATAACTGATAATAATCAAACGTAACCAAGTAATTAATATCATATCAGACAATTAAATAAGTTATTGGTTTAGATTCGTTGGTCAGCCAGTCTATGCTGAGCCGAGTGCCATACCCGAAATCAGAGAGCGCTTTCACACCCTAAACGATCAAGTTATGCGGTTATGCTCTAAGGTAAAGCTGAATTTTAAATTCTGCAGATTCAATAAGTCCTGTTTGGGTTAAAAACTTGTAGACTCTGTGTCATATACCAATTTAAATTATAGGTTTACTATTATAAATTTTGATTTAAAATTCGTGGTAATCAATTTCAGATGATTCTAGTCTATCTAACAAAGCTGTCTCAGAATAATGTTCACCTGGAGTCAGCCTTATGCCACCTGGCTTATTGTGGTCTTTTTGGCGATAAGATCTGCCTTGAAGTAGTACAAGTAAGCATACAGCAGATACATACAATTACGGCACAAAATATTTAATCTGCAATATTTCAATCTCTGACACCAATGGTGATCTGGGAGATATTAAATTTTTAGTAGTCGATGAAACGGAATAGCCAAAAGAGGGGTCGGTAGGTGGCGGGCTACCCAGATAGACATGGAGTGAAGAATCTTGATTCTGATGCGGGATCACCTAATTATATATGCTCACACGTATCCACACTTCTAGTTCTATATCTTTGAAATTTTACAGTGCCAGTCAGGCATGTGCAGGAAGGGAAATTTTGGGTGGGGTGACCGGCGGCCAGCGGCCGCCGGAAAACCGGATTTGTCCGGTTTTTGCCCAAAAAATCCAAAAACTCCGGATTCTGGGGGGACCCCTCTGGGAAGGGGCTGAGTTCCAGATCTACCGAGTGAAAACCCCCCAACCCCCCCCCAAGTACATGTTATGGTGCCAGTAATATTTAAACTAAAGAGCAACACTATGATGTTGAGACGAATAAAGTGGTACAATCTGTCGTTTGAAGTAAAGAATTTCCAATTTTTGTCTTGTTCTTTTTTAGTTTTTGATAATATAAATATTAATTTTTTTGTTTCAGATGGGCGGGATCAGTGTTTTAGTACACCTTCTAAAAGTACACGGAATGCCTGAGTCTCATCTCCGGCACGTCTACCGAGCTTTGGCCGTCCTATGCAGCACCAATAAAGCATGTGTACAATTATTATCGGTACGAACTGTGGTTGCATCCTTGTTTCCTTGTATGTTACATTACCTGGACTGCACCGAAAAAGTTTAAACACCTACGTAATAGCAGAACGCTAAGTCCGATTTTTGAACGGGAAATCAGTAGTTAACCTTCTGCTATGCTGCTGCTATATATACTTGAAACTTGATTGGTGCAGTCCAGCGTTAAAATGGAAACTACAAATTTTGTAAAAAACGTCAGTGTCATAGGAAGATGTGCTGAGTTTTAGTTGCTAGTATGACACCTTTTCTGTTGTTAGACTATGCATAGTGAGGAATCATTAGTTAAAGAGTATCGTAGGCCCGGCTTCCAACTTTCTCTGCGTTGAGTAATGCCATTCAAACCATAATACTGAAATGTTTCTTTATAATCTGGCTGTTTCCTAAACTTACCGCAATAATTACGAGCTCCTAATGAACGCACCCGACTGGTATGGTAAAAAGCATCAACACACTCTCATTTATTCTGTTTTAGCTTGGTGGCTTAGAGCTTGTGGTGAAGACCCTTCTGGACAGTAAACTGTGGTCCTGTACCGTGGAAGCTGCCGGCGTATTAGCTCAATTGACCGCCCCGTGCCACAGCTTTGCCACACTACCCCCCTCTCTGCCACTGGTCATATCCAAGCTTTTAGGTACGACCAATAAAATAAATCAAATACATAGAAGTAGCAAGAAACGAAAGAAAAGTTATTAATACAATGCAATACAATATATGAATCAATATTAATCTATTGATTGACTGTTTACAGTTTTTTCTAGCAGTACTGTTTGCATAATACGGATAATATTCGTAATATTTAGCTGTATTGATTACACTGTTCTTTGATACCAAATTGCTTCTAAAGATGATTCTCGACCTTTGCTTTTTTGCAACTTCAATTTAATTAAAATTAATAATTTTCATAAATTAATAATTCTCATAGACACCTTTAAATAGCTTTGTGCTGCAGTCTATACACGTATGCATAGGCTATTATTCCAGATTACTTTACACTCATATATACTTGTACTTGTATTTCAGATCTCTGCGAAAAAAGCACCGACGCAGACAGTTTCCTGCTGTGCTCAGCGGCTCTGGCGAATCTGTGCGTTCAGCACAGCGCTGCCAGCGACTGTCTCTACCGGAACAACGCGGTGCGGCGTCTGGTACAGATCAGTGATCGCAGTCGCATTGCCGGATCCAGCTATGCCAAAGACCAGGTTAAGCACTAACATATAACAGGTTAACTCGGGGGGGTTCTGGGGGGTCCAAGCCCTCCCAACTCTGTCAAGGTCCAAGCCCTACCGCCGTCAGGGACAAGGGGTAACGAAACCATGACCAAGGGGTAAGCACAAATAGCCACAAAAAATTAGTTGTTTACAGTAAAATTTAAAAAAATTTCGCTAAAAAGAATTTTTCGCTGAAATATTTACTTTTTCGTGAAAATCGGCAAATTTTCTTGTAAAATATTGACGATTTTCTTACAAATTTCACTAAAACGTCGCTAATTTTAAGTTTTATTTCTAGTTTATTTAATGTTTAGTTAATGTTTGAGGTGCAAGCCCCCCCTGAAAACAGTTCAAAGTATATGCAAGCAACAAGCCCCCTCAAACGTTTTTTGGGACAAGCCCACCCCCAGGACCCCACCCTATGTTAATGTATGTATAACATATAGGTGAATTTAATTTCATAAATAAATGCCACGTTGCCTTGTACTCAGAAATAAAGCTTTATCAAATCAGCTTTAGTTTACCAAAATGATGCATAGGTGAACTTCTCTAGCAAGATAATAGGAGTAAGAAACCCTGATTCCAATCAGGCAATTGGCATTGTGTCTGCAAATAGCATGTTTTCACTTTCTGGGAAACGTTTACATCGGCGTCTTAATCTATGCTGTATGTTCCGTTCACCTGCTACAAATGCTATTTCCACCCCCAATTGTAATTAGGAATGATCCTAAAGTTTGCAGATTATTACTTTTTTTTCAACTCCTCCTTTTTCATGATATGAGCAATTTGACCAAAATTTGTTCAGACATAATCCAAACATGCAATAACTTTTGTACATTACAACATTCAATACCCATCAAGTATACCTCCAACACTACCTATATTTTTTCAAATGATTACCATTTTCTGGCATGACGCTAGCTTTCAATGCACTGATTTCAACCTTTCCGGAGTTCAAACGATTTAATGCTCTAGTGTTTGATTTTAGATTGTGACAATATTCTGCCGATTGGGATCCAATGGCCATGAACAAATTCTTGTGGCTCAAGGCGCCATTCCCTGTCTGCTTTCCTTCATTCAATGGCAAGATGACTCCCATCCCGAGCTGGCTTCCAGAATTCGATCAAAGGCAGCGATTGCCCTTGGAAATATTGCTGATTCTGGCTACGGCATGAAAGTTATACATAAAAATCAGGGTAAAACAATATATGATATCCAAATGTGTTTACTTTTAAAGTATTGTAAAATAATTTATTTTAATATAGTAAGTTTAGATATTTAGATATTTTAGATATTTTACTTTAGATATTTAAATTTTTATTGTATTCTATTTTATTATGAGTTTGTTTGGGGATTCGATTCATTGCAAATTGAAGTCAGTCCTGCTTCTTTGATTTAGGTGGAATTGTGCTGAAAGCTGTTTATGAACGGGAAAATGGAAAGCAAACTCCTGTGAAACTAATTTGTAAGGTACATATGTAACAGCCTTCTGATATTGCTGGCATTTTGTTCTTAATTTTTTGATTACGTTTATTTGATCTGGGTTTTGATTGTCGTTGAGCAGAATTTTTACTGTTAGACTAGGGAATAAATAGCATGTTTATAGGTTTTAAAAATAAATTTCTAATAAAAAGAAAAGAGAAGTTTACTTGAAACTCATAAACTCATAAACTTGAAAGCTTTCAAGCATGAATTATAGAAGCAGGAGTAGCAATTTAGGTGTCGATACTTCTTAGGATCACTGCTAAATAATTTTAGGCAGCTACGGCGGCATTCTTTTCATGACAATTAGGTTAATCTAAAAATATGGCTAAATCGCTAACCCGAGCTAATTTGTTTTGTCAAAGATAGCCAACTAAATTTATGACTTAGAGTCCTAGTTTTGGTGTTGGCTAACACCACCTCACTCAATAATTTCTATAACGGCAAATTACAGACCTCAAGTGTCACGGAGTAACGAAGTCACGGAAACCCAACTGCCTGACCTTAGAGAATCTTGATCAGAATAGTTAAAATTATGCACCTAATCTTAATTTATTGTATTTTAGAATTTGCTGGACAGATTACATACAGTTTGCGATAGAGAAAGCCTCGTGTAGGAAGCACTTGTGAAACATTTTCTCCGTGTATATTAGCTGTGTCTTGTGTCTTGTGATTTGCCGTTGCAAATAAAGCAAAATATTTTATGTCACATAGAACAGAAATGGCATAAAGAAAAAACATGTACTGTTCGGCTGTTGCAGAGTTGGCTGCGGGGGTGGTTAACCCCGGGTACCCGCGGGCCCATGCGGGCGTGGACACAATTCTGTGACCGCAACGACCGCAAATTTTCGTTTAATTTGCCTTCTAGGGCCGCTCTGTATGCATTTTTATATCGCCTAAAGGCAAGATATCTATTTTCGTTTCTAGCTCTAAATGAACTGTTTATCCTTAATGATAAAATCTTCAGTCTATACTCAGCACTACTCTCACTAGCGGTGATGGTTTTTGCACGACGGGGCCTCTTTCTAGGGATTGATCAGTTTGGACTAAAATTTTGCCAAACTTCATTTTTTATGAAAAATATAATTGTTTGTGCATTTCCTTGAGTAAAAAGTAAAAAGTGGAGGGGGCTTCTCTTTCTTATTTAGTAAATTCCATTAATTGTCCTTCTCTCAACGTCCCCCTTGGTTGAAGTAAATCCCTAAAATATCCTGACCTGAAATATGCAAATTAGTTCCAGCTATTAGATGCCAGTTGACTAGTTGACGATGTTCTAGTGCAGTAGGACAGCTAACAAGAGAATGGAAATACTGCTTTCTCTTGCTGCCCTGTTTAGCCAGGCAGTCTTGGCGCTTTAAGATTGGTCCCTTTATACGATCCCAACCGTTGTTTTCGTTTCCAAGATAAAACAAACTTTGCCTAATTAATTGGTACGGCGCTTTTTCAACTTTTCAAGACCAGTTACATTTTTAAGTTAGAAAAATAAAATAGGATTTGTTTAACATTGTACACCCACTATGTAGAGGCTAATAACGCCAGCCGCCACCGATAATTATGGTAGGCCGGGCTATGCAGCCTAGTGCTCGTCAGTCAAGCCAGCGGACAACGTGCATTGCCAAATACTTCCGGTCCACGCAAAGACAATTTGGAAGGACCACGCAAAAAACTTAAGATATATCTTCTTTCTATGACTCATTGCATTGTATAATCACGCTCCAGCCGGAGTATGGATGCTCCCTTTTTAGGAAAGGGGAGTGGTCGCCAACAACCATGCAGACTGTTGAAAGCACTTAGAGATTAGGAACTTCTAGCAAAAGATTGCGGTAGAGTTAATCGTGTTACCATTTGAGGAAACCAATAAACATATTTGCAGTCTGAGGGTTAACAGTCTCATAGCAGCAAAAGACTACCTGTGGACTGTGGGGCATATCAAACTTGTACCACCTTCATCGATGCTACGCGTTATTCTTTTTAGAAAACCCTAGGGGATCCGAAAACTTGATCCTTAATTGATCCACTTTATCCACAACATCCAAGAAGTTTCTACTTTCCGTTTAATTAGAAAAGGCTGCTTGTCCCATTTTCACTTCAAGAGGGGCAACTTTACTCATTACTTAACGACTACTCTCGTCCGAACACCGGAAGCGATAGCAACTCATCTATCGGCTTGCACTTTATAAGTGTTGTGGGTTCTTGCATTTAGCTTGGATATGACCATGGGTTAGGATTTATTCCAGTATTCCATTGCATTTTCCCGTTTGGGGCGAGGCCGGTCCTCCATAGCCGTGCATGTCTCGCTTTTAAGTTAGTAGCTTTGGTTCCCTCTTTCAACATAAAATTGTTTTCGAACTTCAGCATGCATGATTTAAATAGCTTTAGAATACGAGATAGACGGATCTGAGCAAAAAACAGCATTTTGTGGGTGTGAACACTAAGGTACATTTAGTTGCCAGCTGCGATCTTGAAAGCTGTTATTGTGTTGGAAAAGGGCAGAAATTTTTTCTAAATAACTACTTTCTTACTCACAAGACACGAAGTTAACATTGAATTTCCCTCTGAACCTTATCTTAGCTGAGACCTTCTTTTGATTACAAATGTTTCACAAAAGCTCAAGTTTTCTTACAGTTTCCATGACAACGAGAGGAGTTGTGTTTCTGAAAACCTAACAAATTCATAAGCTAGTATTCATATTGTTAGTACAGAAAAAGTAGTTCAGGGGAAATTTCTGATTGTCATATGTTAAGTTACAGTCCTGTGGCGTTAGTGCTAATTTGGATCTCTTGTTGTCAACGGGGAAACGGACTTTTAGCGTGATTTTATCGCTTACTGACTGTGCTTTTAGTCATACTGTGCGGTACTTTCAAAGCACAATTAAAGCCAGAAACCCTCGCCCTTAATTCTATTCGAGCACTTGTGTGCTCTAGAGCACCGTTCCTGAAAGCTTCCGCTGTCCGCGATAATTTCTTTTTATCACCAAAATTCTACTTGAATGACAACAAAATCATCACCATCTGACAAATCTGTGGACTCAGGCTTCAGTGATTCAGAATACCGCATGACGGTAAAGTATTACATTGTTATCATAATTATTTTCGCCATTTAGATTTAACCATTAATTTAGCATTAAGCAGGGATGCACGTGTATGGTGTCACAACAATTTAATGATGTGGTGGCATAGTGTAGGTGAATATTTAGACATAACTATCTAAAAAACTGACATTGACATTTGGTATCAGGGAAAACATAAAGACGAGCTATGTTATGAACTGTGAAAATTCCCACATTTATTGCATTGTGGAATTAATTGAATTATAATTATCTAAATATCTTTGGTCAAAAGTAGTTGCTAATTTTAGGTTGCCTTGCGCATTCGACCGTTGTCCGCTGAGGAAAAGAATGGAGGTGCCAAACAGGTGGCTTATCGCTTGGACGATAAGGTACTGAAATATGTAAATAAAAGCTCAAACATATAACGGTTCCATATAAGCCTCTGCATTATTTACATAAAAAATTCAGTCGTCCATAATTATTCCTATAATTCATCTATATGTAATTATTGATATGTCGATGCTTCGCCTGAATTATTCCTTAAAACGGCAGATTTTAACGGTACTATCTATTTGAAGCAGCTTAAGGGGGGGGGGTCCATTTTTGGGTTATTTTTTCGACTTTCTCCGATCTCACTGATTATCACATATAGTATTGTCCAAATGGTATATTTTAACGAGTTTTAAAAATTAAAGACGTGACTCACACGGTTGTCGAGTATTTCACCTCAAAGTTGAGATTTCTTGTGTTAAACATAGGAAATTTAAAAAGTTGCCATTTTAAAAGTGCGCCAAAAAATTCTCCAGACAAACGTTGATGAATCTGGACAAATTGTACATTAAACTAACGCTAAAATGCTAAACTGCGGTACCCTGGAATTAGAATTGCAATTTAGGCTTTTAATTTTTTTAATTAATTTTTAAAGGATTAAAATTTGACGCTCCAGTCGTATTTAATTTTAATCCTTCAAAAATTAATTAAAAAATTTTAAAGGCCTAAATTAAAATTCTAATTCCCGGGTGCCGCAGTTTAACAGTTTAGCGTTATTTTAATGTATAATTTGTCCATATTCATTGAAGTTTGTCGGGAGATTTTTTTGGCGCACATGAAAAAATTACAACTTTTCAAATCTCCTATGTCTCATATTTGAGGTGAAATTACTCGACAACCGTAGGAGTTACAACTTTAATTTTAAAAACTTGTTAAAATATACCGTTTGGACAATAATATATGTGAAAATCAGCGAGCGCACTTTTGCTGACTAAAAATCATTTCTGAAATATATAGTGTTAATTTTTGAGATCTTTCGTTGTGCTTAGTTCAACCTTGTTCAAATTACAACTGTCAGTTAAATACTAGCTAAACCATAGCATAAAATGGGTATTTAGTTTTCGTCTAAATTTTCACTATTTATACATAAGTTGTGTTCTATGTATATAATTGAACGCAGGAGAGCCTCTGGTACAGCATTGGTTTCTTACTGTTTCTTACTTTCTTAAGTGGAGGATTATGTCAAGTCCAGAGATTGCAGAAAATAAGCTGTTGCGCCCTATTTTAAATCCTCCCTGGGAAATTTACAAAGACTGTCGAGGGGTATCCGCCAGTCAGATGGAGCTGACACTGCAGCTCCATTACGATGGAAGTAATAGACGTTTTGATGGCCTTGTAGAACGCCTCGGGTGCTATGACAATTATATATATTCAGTGTCAGAACCCCCTTCCCTCAAAAATGCATACGTTCTAGGCTGGCACTATCCCCGTAACAGGAGTACCGACTGGGTGAGATGACTGTAAAAAATAGAAGAGGGATAGAATAGGCTAGAAAGGATAGAAATAGGGTAAAAATAAAAAACTCAGGAAACCGAAAGCATACTGTAAGAATCGCTAAAGACAAATTGCCATTGCTATGGATAAAAGATTTTTGGTGCTTCTTTTTCTCAATCTTTCGCTCTGGTCGAATAAGTGACTAAGCTTAGTCGCAGCTTCTCTCTGCTTGCGTTTATACCCAACTGCCGTCAAATTATCAAGGTTAATTTGCATATTACGCAAGGTGATCAGTTGTAATTTTCAGTTCAACCAAAGGGGCCTTGCGAAAAGAATAAGTCCAAATATTTACTCGAGTGAAATGAAGCCCTCCTCTACTCTAGTTTTTAGGCAGGTGAAAAATTATCTTTTTTAAATTCAGAAAAAAATTGAAATAGGTCAAAGTTGTGCCAATAATGGCCAAGCACAATCGGGACCCCCACGTACAAAAACGAAATTTGTTAATTGAAGGAGTGTTGAGCATAGGACAGAATTTAACGCGTTCGCAGCATGCAGTTCATTTTGAGCCAGAAACGATAACAGCTATCTCGCCTTTAGGCGAGATAAAAATGACCCAGCAATGGACCCCCCTTAAGTTTATGTGAATTTAGAATGGGCTTCAAATAATGATAGCGGCATCTTGTTTTATATGCTTTTCATGTGTTTTTAAATAATTTTGATTTTACTGGTTTAGATGGTAGTTTTGATGGACCCTGATGAAACGATGGATGATGTGTTACGACACCATCGGACGCGGGAGCGCCAATTTGCATTTGATAAAGCCCTCGGTCCAGAAGCCAGTCAGGTCTGCACGTTCTTGACAGAACTTCCTAAAAATAGAAACATAGACAAACTTTAAATCGAGCAGATAACGACAGCAATGCGGAAAATGCAGGTCTATTTTCTACAAAGATTTAGACTTATAGGTACAATTGATTTTGACACTTTAGCGACGAACTGTTTGCAATTCTGAATTTTTCTGCAAATCAATTACTCTGCAGTCTATTGTCCTGAAAAGTGGGGTTGTCTTACGCGCATCTGTTTTTAAACTATATGCAAATTAGCTAGCTATATACTAGCTATATAAACTGCCTCGATGATACTTACACCGTTATGTCTCTTACCGCACTCACATTTTGCTTTTCCTACTCGCGTCTCTCAGTATGCCTGGAGATGCCAATCAGTCTGATTCCCGCTCATCCTCTAGCAAATGGTTTTCGCGTCGCAGACTCGATCTTCTGGTCGCAGCCGCTCGCCACACACGCCCTTGTTTGTCCAGCGAGGATAAATTTTGTTCTGCGGGGCGCGTGCCAAAAGGGGCAACGACAAAAGTAAGAATTAAAAGGTGCCCGAAAAGCTGATTATTGAAGTGATCGCCAAAATGGTGGGAAAGTGCGCTGTTGGTGATCCCAATAGTACGGAGGGACACTCCAAATGCGACCTTGCAATGAAGAACCGGAGAACGTCCGCAATCGCGCGGAGAGTGATAGCGTGTTAGTAGTGGCGAAGCTAGCCCACTGGTGACAAATGGCATCATACCGTGAAATGGTCTGTGGTTTCTTTGAGTCAAGATAAGTCATAAAACTTCAGACAGGTCGTAGTTGGACAAGTTGTGAACGAAACCTAGTTGGCCGCCATCATCCAGGCATTCCGTGACCCGACCAAAGAGCCCATGCGGTTCTGATAATGTATCGAACCTGCACCAGGAAGAAGAAATGAAGACAAATTATAAGAACGCAGTCCTGGAGCCATGGTTGAGACTTCTAGTAGGAACAGATGAGAATCATAATAACAAAAGTTTGCTATAATTTTGCTTGTACATGAGATGTTAGGACACAGGAAGAAAAGCATAGAGAATATAAAAATGGCTCCATTCCACTGTTCTGGTCAACAAACCATGATTAAAAGTTGTAACACAAGAATTCTCAAAAGATGCAAATAGTTTAATGTCGGGCACGCCGAATATTGCAAATACTTAGTTTAAGTAATAGGCAGATAGGGTTCACTTAGTACTGCACAGACGACCATGCGATAGTAAGACGGCAGTTTTAAGAACTATTATAGCTAAGTTACATAAGGTGGCGAACTTAGTGCCCCTTTACATAACTAAACAACGTACTAAACAACAATCTTGTTGTCGCAATGAAACTGAAGTGTGCAACCAGAGCCCATCTAGGCACACTGAGGTTCTTCGAATAAGAACAGAATTGCCAGCATTTCTCTTTCATTAATATGCAAACGACGGCTTGAGAAAGACCATGTTGAGCCAAAAGTGCAACAACGGAAAACGGCACCTCTCGGCTTATATACCATAATATAAAGGAGCATTGAGCATTGCCAACGTCGAACTTGACAGAGTGCTAGTAAACTGAAACTGGTTCGAAGAGAGACATGAAACGTCTGAGAAAGCAAAAGAATCGCCGCAGACTCTTGCAAAGTCGCGCAGGAAGCAAAAGTCTTGCTAACACGGCGCAGAGTCAAAGACACTGACATATAAATGGTATCACAAAGAAAACCCAAATTATCTGCTCTCTGTAAAGGAAGCAAAGTAGACATGGCATACTTAATAGTGAATCCAAATTGAAGCAATACGACAATAGCTTTCTTTGTTGCGTCGTTCCATTTTTGAGACAATGCAGCAATAATAAGGAGATCGTCAAGGTATATAACTACGCAATACGCTGATAAGGATTTTTATCAATTTAGAGAAAATGCGGGCAGCTAATGAAAGGCCAAAGATAGCGGTAGCGATAAACGGAATGTTCATAACGAAACACCTAGAATTTGCGGCTATGAGGCAAAATGGGCATATGTGGGTAAGCGTCCTTGATGTCTATTGAGCAGAACCAGTCACTCTGGCGAATCAAAGTAGATTTACGATAGCGCACATTGCAGATTTACGATAAGGCACATACTGATTAAGCAGTTTGAAGTTGGTCCCAAGGCGCAGGCCTCAGTTTTGTTAGGAACAAAAAACATGTGGGAGCTGACTGGAACCTCTTGAGGGTGGCAGAGTACAATAATAAGACCTGAAAGCGTCTTAGCAAATGCAGTACGCTGAGTTAAGGCAGAAAATTTAATTTAACCCTAAGACGAGTTGAACTAAACTCAGTATGATAACCAGTGACCAAACTGAGAAGAAGGGAACTGTTTGTAAAGTTCCGCCAGAAGTTAGCAAAATGTTTGAGGCACCCGCCTACAGCCTAGGCGCCAGTGCGCCAGTAAAAACCATTAAATTCTCCCTTCGTCGACTTTGGGAATGTTCAAGTGTGAAAGTTGGAGATTTTCAATATAAGTCAGACCAAAAACCAACCTTGTGCTTCCTACCTGGTTGCGCTACCGATGTTATCAGTCGCGTTGAGTGGCTGGCACAGCAGGACGTCTGAAGCGGCCTCCACGTCCTGGAGCCTCGGGAACCACAGAAACCGGAGTAGCGGCGTTGCTTTCCGTCTCTGGCCTGGATCCAAAACTGTAAGCTCAGCTGAGTCAGGAACGGAACTTGGCAAGGCAACGGCGATGCTCTTTTTGACCAAAGAGGCCACATCCGAACTAAGCAAGGAGTCCAAGCTTCGCATTATCCAATACCTCATTAATAACAATCTTGCGGCGGAGTTCTTTAGCGAGGGTTCATAAAGCACTAGAGCACTAGAAGCTCGCCGATTAGAGATTCGCCGGAAGGCCGAGCCGACAGTTTGTAAAGCCGCATCCATTGTTTTGAGGAAAGAAACGGCGTCAAAACGGACGGCTTGAGGCCGAGAGCGAAGACGCTTTCCGCGTTTCTGGCGCCTGCGAATCTTTTCAGCTGCTCCAAGATAAGCGGATATGCCGGCTGCAGCGTTGATAAAATCCCGCTGGACAGCGCTGAGGCGTTTCTCCTCACTTCAGCGCTCAGAGGAACAAAGTTGAGGATGAGAAGTGTCCAGTTCGAAATCGAAATCATCACACACGACCAGTTTGTCGTAAACGGCATCATCCGGTTCGAGTGGTTGTTTGGTAGTCGAGCGAAACCCACCGTTGTTTAGCCCATTCTGTGACAGATAACACCGACCGGGAAGATTCCGGGAAGCTTTGGCCGGATTCAGAGCCGGAATCCCCTGAAGCGGATCGTGGAGCAGGTGATGGCATGAAGGATGTTTCCCGTCAGTGGCGACCTGAAGCAGCAGAGGAGGGAGACGTGGCGACGGCTATGACCAGAAAATCGAGACCGCGACGGCGAAGAAGATATGCTAGAGGATGAGCGGAAATCAGATTGATGCGCATCTCTAGGCATACTGAGAGACCGGGTAGGAAAAGAAAAACGCGAGCGAGGTAAGACACATAACAGGGAAAGTATCATTTAGGCAGTTTATACAGCAAACAACCTAATTTGCATATCATTTGAAAAGCGATGCGCGTAAGAAACCAGCACTTTACAGGTCAGTAACGTGACTGAAATGTATTTCTATACAGAAATAAATATATAAATGCTAATCACTCGATCTTGTGCTATGTTATTATTTGTATTAAACCAATCTCTGTGCATGTGACTCAAGATAATATGCTTTACTATGTAATACCTTGTTTGCAGAAAGACGTTTATGAAAGTACAACGAAACCTCTTATCGATGGAGTTTTGCAGGGTTACAATGGAACGGTCTTCGCTTATGGTGCTACAGGTAAACTTTCCTACACTGGAAATCTATAATTTAAGTTTATGTTTTATGTTGTCTCATTTGGCCAGAGGTTCCTGAAGCTTAACTATTGTGTTCCCCAAGCTGTTCTTGCTGCCAAAGACACACTTTTGCTTTAACCAAGGGCCTTTTCATAAAATGATTAAACGGATTAACTTAAAACTTTAATTGTTTTATGAATACGCTCACGGATTAAACGGATTAAAGTTTTATCCGTGACTTAAACGGACTAGACGGACTAAACGGATCCGTTGGCCAAAACCTTTTCATAAAATCGGGACGGATTAAAATCTTCGCGGATTAAACTTTAATCCGCGGCCTTTTCAGAAATGATTAAGTTTAATCCGTTTAATCCGTCACTTAAAAACAGTTCAAAATCATTAAAGTTTAATCCTTGTTATTTGCGGGGATTAAATGGATTAAACATCAATTATGTAGTACTAATTTAGTTTGAAGACATCAACTCTAAACCTTCATTGCGCATTAATTATTTAGAGTTAGGCAATCATTTTTATATCAAAATGTAGCTTAATATTTCGTCTTGTTAATGGCTTCAAAGAAACATATTTTGGTTTTCTAGAATTTTCTTAGTCAATTATAGAACGAGTATAGCTTTTCAAATTTTTTGCCGACTGAAGTAATTTTTTTGGTGGGGCATCGATTCTATCAGTCGGCACTTCTATCAAATAGCTGCAGATCGTTCTTAATAGCTCTTTCTTTTAGAAAATCATATAATATAAGTATACATTCTACTACTATTTAAGAACTAGTTTAGTATAACCAGTCTGTCCTTTTGGTGGTGGTATCATTTTGGTTAGTGATCTTCGAAACGCTAATAACTTTCGCTATTTTTTAAGTTGTAGACAGTTTTGTACATAGTTTTAAAGCCTATAATCAGCACATTCACATTGGTTACCGAAACTATCAAAATTACCAAGAAATTTTCTGGCTAAATACTGACCATCAATTTTTGAACATCGATTTCTTTGAAACTGTAGAATCGGCCAAAATTTTTTTGTGCTGTGATATGAAGGACATGTGGGAATTTTTTTGAATTTGGCTCAACAGGACTTAATGGTCCAGAAATGGCAAATGTGCGGTGACACGAAATTTCGCAACTTTGGATTGAGTTTTTCTCGCAAATGGAGCAGGTTTAGCTCAACACAAGAAACTAGTCTCTCCGCAATAGTGTAACTTTTTGACATGCCGAAAATCACGCGGATCCACTGGGTAGTTTTTCAGAAATCGATGTTCAAAACAAAATAATCGCGGTTTCGTCAAAATGGTTTTTCGGTCTTATCTCTAGCTTTAAGCAACGAGCTCCAGCTATTAGCCATTGATAAAATGTGAAATTAGATTATGTATCGATTGAGTAAAACTAAAATTGTCCGTAAGATTTAGCAGTAATTTTAAAAAAACTGATTTCTCGTAGGCCAATTTCTTGACCTCCAAAATGCGAGGCTAGTCCCAAACGTAAAGATCATCGAAATAATGTATTCAAAAAGTTCCATCTGCCTTCATAATGAATTGGAGCTTGTAAGATGTAATTTACACAAAGATAAATGCTGACCTTACTATTCACTTCAACAGTGTCGGGCAATAACAGATTCGATTAATTGCTTAATTAGATGCCTCGGTATGTTTCAGATATTCGAGTTTCTAAGCTTTCCGAAACACTCGGGTTTCACAACCCCTTGCAGTTTTGCTTGACGTGTCCGTAAATTAGATGCTGCGCGAGAAATTGTGTAACAACTTAGTTGTGAAATAGCTTAGTTCAAATTTAAAATACCGGAAATTTGAATTAGACTTGGCAGGCAGCACACCAGAGTGTTCCTCGCCCTGGGACTTGTATAATAAAACAAACTTTGTCAAAATGAACGGGCAAGTCATACGGGCTGGAAATTTGCATAACACAGCACTGTTGAGATTTTCCAATCGCATTATAAATAAGTGAATGTTTACGTTTTAAGTATAAGTTTTCGTTTTAAGAAAGTATTACAAGTAGCCCAAGAAATTGAGTCCCTGGGGGAGTCGAAGTTGCTATATTCCGTTGGAACCAAAACTAGATTTAAACCTGTTCCTAATTTACTTTCTCGTTACAGGAGCCGGTAAAACTTATACCATGGTTGGAACCAGTGCCAGGCCTGGGATTATGGCTAGAGCGCTGGATGATATCTTTAAGACAATGCAAAATGTTAAAGATAGCGAAGTAGACGTCAGAATGTCATACTTAGAGGTAAACTATTGAATAGATATTTTTAGTAATATCAAAATAATACTGAGTGAAAACATTTGCACTGCATTGCATAATGTAACTATACACATTAGCATTTCCCTAAGATTGGCCTAATCCATCAAAAAACTATTCAAAGGCAGATGTGTAGTCCCATCAAATGCTGACCTTACTATTCACTTCAACAGTGTCGGGCATTAACAGATTCGATTAATTGCTTAGTTAGATGCATCGGTATGTTTCAGATATACAACGAGCTGATTCGCGATTTGCTGAATCCTGTTTCCGGATATCTTGATCTCAGAGAAGACCAACGCGGCTCCGTATCGGTTCCCGGTTTAACTCAACTTCGAGCTTCCTCATCCAGAGAAGTAATAATAAGCTTCAATATAATTGTACACAGAGTACAGTATAAATGCATTTCAGACAAATCAACAACTGTGCTTTACCGGGAATAGTGGACAAATTTAATTGATTCACTAGAAACCAACTTAAGGAAAGGATGTTAGCGTGCCCTGTGCCGTCAGAAGATTTCAGTTAAGGGCTGGGGCTACGAATTTAACTAAAAGTCCAATGTTGAAAAAGCTAGTCTTTCGCCACATAACAGTATTAAATTTGATGTAAAATACCTTGAAGTTAGAAAGGATTCCACGCAGCGCAGCGTCCTGTGGAGCCCCTGAAATTTGGTTTTGTCGGTTAAAAACTTTATATGACATGCATACAAACTTCGCTGTACCCTGAGCGCTGTGTGAAAGGTATGTTGTCCAAGCTTTGCAGAGATCGTCCTGACATAGAGTACAGTGCTTAACATAATCTCTAGACCGAGAACCCATGTATATTTTTCTGTGCGATACGATCAAGGTCCGAAAAATTGGTCGATACGGGTGGCTACGGGTCACCATGAGGCTAACCACATGAGCCCAAATTTTATCCAATTAATGCTCCACGTATCTGTCTCAAGTTTTGTGAAAATTACATGATTTCATTAATCCCTGGGTTTGCAGTGCTAAATTACGTTATCGATATTGTAGCCGTTATTATGTCGCGTTTCGAAGAAGAGAGTCAATCGCTCCAAAGTACTGTGGCAGACTCGTCTGATGGTTAGCACATTATAAGCTAGTGAGTGTGCCAAGATCTGCAGGAAGTTAGGTCATTAAGCCTCGCTCTAGTGTTTAGAAATGCTAGATTGCTTTCTCGAACTATGGGTGACGACTGCACCATAAAGCTCTATGACAATTGTTAAGCGTATACTGAGCCAATGTAGCGTCATATCCAAAAACGGATTCATATTCGGATTTAGTAAATGGGACAACCTAATAATCACCTTTTTGGCAAAATAGAGACAAAACGTTTTTGAACCCATTTCACTGCACTTTGCTAGCTTTTCGAGCTTAAAAATAAAAGTTATTTCCTGACAAAAAAGTGAGGAAACCGGAAAACCAAAACCATCTATCTTTTAGTCACAGTTTGCCTTTATTAGAGTCTAATAACTGGTAAAAGCTGTTGTACTCTAGGAGCTGTCAACTTTATTAGATCGAAAACGGCACACTGTCTGCTCGCATCGTTTTGCCAAATTTCAAAGTCTGGCCTGTTATTGCTGAAAAAGGAAAAACAATGCTCGAACGGAGGAATACTTTCAATATTTAGTACTAGCTACAATAAACGTTCGTAACAAAACGTTTCAGAGCGGTCAAATAGTCAATCCGTAAGAGCTGGCTTTTTGAAAGAACCCATTTTCCCTTCAAATTTTCACTTACTTTGCTGTCATACCGAAAACAGTGTATATTGGATGTTTTATTTCCCACCCTAAACTTTCGCTTTGACATGTTGACTACCGTTTGGCGAAAAAGGTAGCTTTCTCTCTGACGATATTGTGCCAACTAGTGTTTGAGGCCGGCCGGGGTTTCACCGGCCGGCCGATCGCCGGCCGGCCCGGCCGAGCCCATCGGCCGGCCGGCCGGTCAGCCGGCCGGCCCGCCGGCGGCCCGTGACGCCGTAGGCCGGCGGGTTGCGGGCCGGCCGGCCGGCTACCGGCCTAAAGCAATTTGCAGTGCAGTATTATAACTTGTAAGATATTGATTTTCGAATGTTATCTTAGAAAAATAGCACAGCATTGCATAGAATACTAGCTAGATAACTAGATAACTAGATTTGGAGTTCATTTTACGGTTAGTTTCTCTATTTTGTAAATTTCTGATTGGAGATTTGTATCGCAGCCGGCGGCCGGCCGGGCGGCCGGTCGGCCGTTAGCCGGCCGGCCACACCGGCCGCCGGCCCGCCGGCCGGTAGCCGGCGGCCGGCCGGCTAGCAAAAGTCGGCGGCCGGC
The DNA here is from genome assembly GCA_030248195.1 of Trissonchulus latispiculum. Taxonomy (NCBI): domain Eukaryota; kingdom Metazoa; phylum Nematoda; class Enoplea; order Enoplida; family Ironidae; genus Trissonchulus; species Trissonchulus latispiculum. The sequence continues at coordinate 122,981 of JASAND010030450.1, read as the reverse complement.
GGCCGGCCGCCGGCCGGCTTAGGCCGGCCGGCCTCAAACACTAGTGCCAACCCAGCCCTCAATTGGTCATGATGTTGAGTGTACTTTATCGGCGGTTGATTTTAGCAGAAGATTTTATCACCACCACTGTCCTTAGTTTTTCTATTCCTTACGTTTGAAATTGTCTTACTTAATTTGGCTCATTTCAATCTCTAAAGCTACAATCATAATTGTACTGAGGTTAGTTATTAGTTAGTTAGTTAGTTAGTTAGTTAGTTAGTTAGTTTGTTTGTTAGTTATTAGTTAGTTATTAAAGATATCATTAATTACTATTTTTAAGATGCTGGAACATCTGGTACAGGGAAACAGACGGAGAACAACCGAGTCTACAAGCGTCAATACAACTTCTTCCAGAAGCCATGCAATTTTACTTGTAATCACTTATGTATAAAATCTAGATACTTATTTTTTGTTTTTACTAACATATCCCAATTTCACATATCACATGTCATAGACCATATATTCCAATCTGCAAGATCTCGTCAGGTTTGCGTCTGCTAGTACCTCAAGTAGTAAAGCTTGCCATATAGGTTTTCTAGAACGGCTACTGTGTTTGCTACTCAATTAAACTGTTTGGGATTAAGGAAAACCGAAATAATAATTTTATCATTGAATTTACGGCTCACCAGCAGAGCCCGCGGTGATGGCAAGCTTTGCTCTCACCAGGTAAGCTGGTCGGAAATGCCGACTAAATCCATGAAGAAGTAATGTTGATATCTTACACTTCATAACCCTTAAAAACGAAACTCAGCATCTTCGACATCGAAGCAAGTTCGAAATCTTTTGCGGCTTGTTAGTTTTGAATTCTCATAACGTTGTAAAGATATAAATAAATCCAGGGCTAAAATTAATGCATTGAATTGAGTTCACTAAAATTGCATTGACCCTTGCTCTATAAAGCTTCACACTTGGTTTAGGTTGACGTTACAATGACTGACCCCAATGCTCGCGACAAACGATTTGGGAAATTAATTTTAATAGATCTTGCTGGGTCTGAAAGACTAAACATGACCAAGGTAGTGTGTCTGCTCTGATTGTCATCTTGAATTCAGCTGCGGGGCAATATCACCTTTTTGTTATTTATTATTTTGTCGCTGGCTTACTAGTCTTCTGAGATTTACACTTCATTAAGTTTTACTCTCTAAGCTTATAAATTGAACAGATAGTTACCGCTGCTTACAGCTGCGTTCTTAAGTAATGCTGCTGGTTCAAAAGAAGTTTTTGGATTGTTGTTCAATCATTCACTTTTACTAATTCAGAGCGATGGTCAGAGACTTAAAGAAGGTTCTCACATCAACCGTTCCCTTTTGGCGCTGGGGAACGTCATCAACACACTGAGTATGATAATTAGACTTTATTTTTGTCTAAAATTTTTTGTTGCAAATCATGCGTTAAGCCAGACCAGTCCGGAAAACGATTAAGATAAAGTGTGACAGCTGTAAAATGCCTTTTCATCCATAATCGGCTAATACTGCACAGATATCATCACTTACATGTAGCACAGATCCGTTATTCGTCAGTGGCTTACATCAGTTTTTTAGTCATCTGGCTGCAGTATCTTTGTGCTTTTTTTTTTCTGTTCGTTCAGCATAAAAACTTTTAAAGGATTAGACTTCAGAATAACAGTTCATTTTAGGACAAATATATAGATTCAAAACCATTCTCACAAGCAAACAGGAATAAGGCCACAATTAATTAATTGTAACTTAATTATCCACCCATATTTAGCTGAAAAAGGATCTCGTTACATCAACTATCGGGACAGTAAGCTGACCCGTTTGTTGAAAGACAGTCTTGGAGGGAATGCCATTACATGTATGATAGCAAATATCAGTCCAGCTTCAATTCATTTCGAGGAAAGCCGAAGTACTCTTATGTACGCCAACCGTGCTAAAAACATAACAAATAAAGTAAGCCAGTTGAAATTGATGGCTTCTCGTTTACAGTGAACTGAAACCAGTTGACATAATTAGCAATTTTTTATAAAGCTATACTATATTTCCATTGTTTAAGATCTAATTATCAATACGTCATAATTCATACTTTGTATTAACAATACATCATTAACTTATGTTTCGTAATTTCAGTTACTACGAAATACAGAAGAAACTTTAGCCATGCTGTCGACAAAGAGTCAAGGCGCCAATAATATCATTTCTGAACTGAAGAAAGAAGTAGCTTTACTACGGGCGCAAATTGATAACAATAATAAATTGAAGATCGACTCACCTTTATCGGGTAACAGTTTGTATTATGCGATGCGATAACACTGAGATAAAAACACCTCCTAAGCGTTTTAATAAATAAATTTTAAACTGTATCCTATCTTAGTGTAAATGACAATATTAGCGATGCACTTGCATTGAATTCTTTTGAACAGTATTCAGCTGTAAAAGGCGCCACGCGTTATATTAACCTAAATCTTTTGCGCAAGATCCGGTGGTGCTGGATTTAGACATTTTCGTCCGATTGCACCAAATGTTTCTACGTAAAATCTAATTATCTTAAAATCTTATTAGCTGGAAAGATTTTAACACTAAACACATTTTCCGTTGCACCAAAATGTTTTTGCGTAAAATCTTGTTAACTTCAAATTAAAATCTGTTTAGCTAAAATCTAATTAAGGGTCACGTTACTAAACCAGCCTATCAGACAGCAAGCGGCAACTTTGAAGTTGTAGCGCTGTCCAATGATAAAGAACTAAAGTCATGACGGTATGAAACTACTTAAAATCTAATTATTCGGTTTTCAAAACTTGAGTTTTCGCTTTTTAGTTAATAGGTAAGCCTTAGCGTGAATGTCATAAACTCTGCAATGATGCTTATTTTATGGTAACAAAGCATAGTAGCCTACTGTTGTTATCTTAGTAAAAGCTTGGCAAAAGTAATTGACTATTATGAATGTAGTTTTTCCAGGATTTAATCAGTAAGCATTTACACAAGAAAAAATTTTTCTGAGCAACGCAAGCCTGTACAAGGAAATGAATTTCTCTCAATTTTCAATCTATCAGATTCCTTATTAAATCGGTAAATATACAAACTAAATTAGTCGCCCAAGTAAAACAATGGTGCTTATAGTGGAAACTTTCATATAATACGTGCAAACTGCTGGATTTTCAGGCTAAACAGATTTTAAACATAGTATGAGGCATGTTTAAAATCTAATTAAGTTTCAATAGGTAATTAGATTTTAAACAGCTTTTAAAAATATTTAAGTTGGTGCAATGCCCTGGTTGCTTAAATATATTTAACATTTGTTTAAAATCTAATTTAGCTAATTAGATTTTAAACACATTTGGTGCAATCGGGTGTTTAAGCCATCTTACTTGTCTTTGTTGGTTCAATCATTTTAAAAGAAAACACTGGATAGTTCATATTTAATTGAAGACAGGTATGGGTTTCTTAATGATAAGTTTGCAAGCTTTCAAACAATACAAGCATGTTTCTCAGAGAATTTTAGTGCTTGATATGAATTCTGATATTCCTATGTGGCTTATGTCAGTCAATGTGTGAGTTGTATAAAGCTGACATGATCTTGCAGATGATTTGACAGTTTTGGAGAAGAGAGACCAACCAAAGCTCCCTGCAATTGAACTCAGTGATAAAATGATTCAAACAGTCAAACTGAGTGAAAAAGAAACACCAAGACAGGCTAACAAACAGTCGTTCGAGCGGTTCAAAAAGTTGAAGGAAGATACAATGTCGATCTTAATCGACCAACGCGGACTGCGGTATGGAGATGGCTTTCCTGTCGTACATTAAATTTATTTTACAGGTTAAAAGTTTTAAGACGTCAGATTCCACCTTTAGACCTCAAAGAGTATTTGTTCGAAGCTTACCCATTCTACTCTAAACATTTTTAAAACTAGCAGTTCTTTCTCAATTGACGTTCCTTTTCAGACATCAATTGATGGAAATAAATGACACAGCTTATGAACTGGCTCTCAATCTATCAGCTAAAGATACATTGCTTCAAGCGTTAGTTTGACTTTTTTGATAGCTATGGCTAGATCTTGCCGGTATTTTGTCATTAAATACACAATGTCGCTTAATCTCTGTCTGGATTATATTATTATGCCTTGGCAAAAACAGAATGTAGGGAAATTTGCACACCTCAATAAATGGAATTAAATTCAAAATGACTTATCACTCATACTCAACAAACCTTTTACAAAAAACATGTAATGTTTCAGATGGGCTGAACGCAAACGAAATGAATCTGCCAGGGCCTTTCGAGGTAAGATCATTCACACAAAATTTCAGAGTCAGGGGAATTGCAGTAGTACGCGTCTCAAATCACAGAATAAAAGCAGTTGGAAAAGCATAAAATATTATTCATTTGGTAAGGGGCTTGCTTTATATATTAAACGTTTTCAGAGCTCTCAAATAGAGTCAACTAAATACGTTTTTGAGTATGAATGAGTTTTAGATAGTTTCACTGGTGATCCAAACAGTGATCCTGCTAGGATTAGAAATTTGAGAGATGAAGTGAACGCTATGGAGGCCAATTTAAATGAACTTATGGATCAAAGGGATGGCATTGAAAGAGATATGGAGAAAAATGATGCTAGACTTCGTTCAATTTATGCAGTAAGCATACTCTTGTTGTGGTTATGACTTTGCTGAGTTATGCACCAGTTGATAAGTGAACACCAGGCAGACTTAGAAAGTTGACTGAAATGGTCAATAATGAAAGCGCACAATACATAGAACTACATATATAAGTATATAAGCTAGCATTAAACATGTACCATACAGTAATAAATGCAAGATAAGAACAAATAAATACAAATACTATTAATACAAGCAGCATATTAATTCCAATTGTTAGCAGGGGGCGAATTAATTGGAAGTAGTCATGTTTATGCGCGCTTGGAAGCAGGAAAATGTCTTCATAGAATTTTTCAGGAAATGACCAAGAATGCTGATTCCATTGAAATGAGCAAAGATTTATTATTGTTTCTCCGTAATATTTATACTTTGGAAACTGAAAGTAAGTTTTATACATGCTTACTGGTAAACGTTTGCAATCTGACAGGTCCTTGTTATACGATTTATTAATATTTTTGACGTGACTGAAATGGAAGATTATAGAAATGACGGAAATTTACAGAAAACTTTTTCTAACGCTTCTTTTAACTGTTCTTCAGAGTTGGTCTTGGAATCAGACAATGTGTTGAAGAATCGAAAGTTAGTGCGGCAGGATCATGCTATGAGAACATTACAGAAATATAGTCGTGTGTGCGATAAACTCATTGCTGAACAGCATGCTTTGTTGGAAGGTAGCTGTGGTAGATTATTTGCGATGTTTTATGCTGCTTTATTTATGTTTTTATGTAATTCTTTTTCTTAACATCAAGTTTGAACGACGTTTACTCATACGATGATGTAAGCGGTTGTAAAGAATTTGGCTGTTGCCAGTAAAGGGTGAATTTAAACTCAGAAGAAGACTACTAGGTTCGTGAGTGTGCGCATGTCAAACCTCGTCCCTAAACTCGCTAGTTCCTAAACAACTACAGCAGGCGCCGGCAGTCCAAATTCGGTACCGTGAGTTTACTTTTCTGTAGACAAAATTATAAATTTCACAAAGGTGAAGAGAAAACAACTTATAGTTCCAAAGACAAAAAGGTTTACAAACAAATACTGACAAAATATGAAAAGAAAAGACAAAACAACAAACCAAAGGGCCACGGGAGACGTGGGGGTCCTCCCCAAAGATTCCCAACAATGGATGGACGGTCGTAAAATGCGAGAAAGCAGAGACAAAAACCCCACCGTATTTCCTCAAACTTCAAGCGAGAGTGACTTTGCACTGAATTTCAATGGCGGACCAATTTAGCTAAGGAACCGAGGTTCCTACACAAGAGTACAATTTTTCATTTATCGTTCATAAAGATAACACTGCGTTTTGAGTAAATTTAAATGGAAATCAAGAGAATATCAGAAAATAGTTCACACGGTAACGAACCTAAGCCCATATAATCAAAACCAGTGAGCAATTCCTGTGTCGTTTTCAATATTGAATATTGACAAAACATATATGCAAATCAATCGTCAAGAAGTGCTTTAAGTTGTTTTGTTTTTTCGGGTCTGAACAGGTGTGGTAGATTAAATATGTCTTACCTTTGCTAAAGCCAGCGTAATAAAAAAGTTGTCCTATGTACGTAGTGTCTCCTGTGACTACTGTTTCGCATACGCGCCTGTAAAATTAATTACTTATATTGTAGCACGACTCCTAACACTATGTACATATCTGTGGAATTTACGTTTCTTTCCTACAACAGAAAAATTTTGCTATGTTGTTCAGTTTATTCAATTTTTAAGCTGTTAAATTGTTAATTTGTTAAATTCAAATGCGTAAAATTGGCTCAATCTTCAATAGCACGGCTTATAAAAAATGCACTATTGCTTGCACACTGAGATACATTCCCTCATCGTTGTAGCTACACGTCGGCTATGACTTGCTTTTCCTCTATCAGTCACTTAATTAAGCAGTCACTGGAAAAAAGCATTAGAACAAAGTCTGTTTGTACCTACTCGTCTGCCCGCCTCATTTTACCTTTGTGATGATTACATTCCGCATTCACTTCAAGGAGCAACAGTACTTTGTAGAATGGTTCGAAACGGCGACAGGCCACCTAGTGAGGTTAGATACGTTTCAGAGTTTGCGGCTACCGTGAGACCGAACTTCTTAAGTCATGCTTTCTTAAGCTGCGATTTTGTGTGTACGTTGCTGTAATAGTAATAGTAATATGCGTGCAAAGCTTAACTTACAATGATATGTTTCCTAGTTGGATGCACAAAAATAGCGCACTCCGAATAATTGTGCCAACCACCAAGTTTATGTTATAATCCATTAAATATGTCTTACGTTTGCTAAAGCCAGCGTAATAGAAAAGTTGGAATACACTGGACTTGACGAAAAGGCAGATACAGATAATCTTCGACCATACGTTTCGGCACAGTACCAACTCCTGCGTGTTCTGGCAGTTGTAAACGTTATCATGGTACACGACATACTTTATATATTGTTTTAGGAACAACCTATACGGGCTCACTGCACAATTTGTACAACAGTTATCAAATCGTTCGAAGTCAAGCACACATTCATCTTTTACCTTTAAGCAAACAAGTAAGTTCTGCGAATTTCGCGATCCTTTGTGGAAGTTTACAGGCTTTCTTGTGTATTACCTTTGGCAATTTTATTCATTTCAAATAATGCTTTATAATTAACTTTTATTTAGGCAACATCGATTGGGTTGAAATCATGGAATCGCCTTTACCTTGAAAAATCCAAAGAAAAGTATGGGTCTTAAATTCCATTATCTGTCTGTCCTACTGTCATCAGCTTTAGTCGCAAAAGTTACAAAACTATTTTCAATAGAATTTTCAATAAAATTTTCAATTATCGTTGGTAAAGTATGTTATCCCTTCGCCGAGCTTGCTGGGTTTAAGAAAATGTCCGTCGACACAAATTCAGGCTACAGTATTTGTTTAAACATTTGATACATCTTACAACAGTAAGACTTGTCATCTATGCAGCAAGTATATTTTGCTGACTGTCATTCATTCGCCCATTCTCTCATAACGTTGTTAGAATTTTTGATAAGTTTCTGATAAGTTTTGATAGGTTTTTGATAAGTTTCTGCAACTTTAACAGAAATTTACATATTTTGCAGACAGCAGGACCTTGCGAAAACGATGACATATGCCGAGCTCCAACAGATGAAGACAGACCAGGAAATTGCAAACAGCTCTGGTGAAAGATTAAACGAGAGGTACTGTCGTTTAAAAAGTTTTTATAAACCCACTGGTGGAGTTTTGCAGATTAGGTCACTTTCGCTGCTCTATACGATGATTCTTGTCTTTCATACTACCCTTTGACTGTAACGTTCCTGGCTAGAGACCTTCACGGGCCTGAATTTTCAGGCCGGCCCTCCCGGCCCGTGAAAATTTCTGCTCGGTCCGGCTCGGCCCGGCCTGGCCCGTAAGCTAAAAAGGTAGGCCCGGCCCGGCCCGGCCCGGCCCGGGCCCGTTTTTAGTATGTTTGCTGTTACCCAAAAGAAAGAACTGGGCTCAGATTACATAGAATTTCATTTGTCGTCACAGGATGCCACAGAGTTGGACGCGGGCCGCGGATACCCGCGGGGCGGGGCGGGTACCCGAGGGGCGGGCCGGGGCGGGGCGGGTACCCGAGGGGCGGGCCGGGGCGGGCCGAAATTTACTACCCGCAGCGGCCCGCGCGGGTTATTGCGGGCCGATTTTTGGAGCTAGGTTTGTTTATAAGCCATAGCTAATGTCATCTCTTAAGCTTTGAAACAAAGCAGTTTTTGAAATTGCACCTAATTTTAAGTAAAAACCGTGATTTTCCTTAAAAAAGTTCGCGCCTAAGGCGCGATACAGTTGTGTTCTTCTTCACAAAAGCCATAGAGTACAGATGATTATGCCTTCTTTATATTAAATGTGAAGGTTTTGGTGGCCTATAGTTTTGGACGATGGCGATGGCCGAAAAATTTTAGGTCGTAGTCTTTTAAAGTCACGGGCTGTGCATTGATCTGCCAATGTGCCGTCGTATTGTCAGAGCGTGTGCCTAGTGCGCAAAATGTCGTGCGTTCAACGCACCGAATGTCCTACTTTTTCTGATCTTCGGTGGTACATGACTTTCATCTTCTTTCTTATTAAATTTTAAGCTTAAGTTTAAAAGCTTGATTGAGAGCTTTGAATTTAGAAACCGTAAAATAAATTAACTACGAGTTTCTTGTTTTTGCTAAGAACGTGTGTTGCTTATATGTCCAAAATATTTGTAAAATGTTTTTGAATACCTACAGCACAGCCTCCAACACAGTAACCACAAATCAATATAAATGTTCGTTTTTGTGTATTGTGGATTCGAGGGATATATATACAGTTAAAACTGGAATCCTTTTTGTGAGCCTTTGTGCGACATGGTAAACGTTGGTTTTGGCTGCTGGAAGAAAGAAATTTCTGCAAATAGAAGAAAAGTTTATTAAGATTCCAAAACCTGGACACTTTCTTTATCTTTCATTCTGATTTTGCTATTATTTCAGGAATACACAAAATTACTGTTGTTGTTTTTAATTAAATCAATGAAGCAACAAAAGATTTGTAACAATTTAACCTATTTTTCTGTTTCCAAAAATTCCAAAATGTTTGCCAAAACTGTTAAAATTTACAAAATTTTGCTGAATTTTCCCCCGTCAGCACCGGAGTCTCTCCACCGGGTCGACACCAGTGAGAGACCCTTATGCCTTTCTAATGTTGAGAGATAAAGTGTTTAATATCATACATTATCATAGGATCGGATCATCGGGCTGGTGTCTGAAACATTTTGAGGGGCTTTTAATTTGAACGAAAGTTTATTAAACATTTAATATTAACATATTAACGAAACCGTAAATTATGAACGAAACCGTATTAAACATAAATCGACGTACCTCATTGTGACGTTAACAAAGACAAAAATTCTCGTTTTGTTCAAAAATATTGAAGAAAGTTTCCTTATTTTTACCAAATATTTTTCGAATTTTATTTCGTTTTCTGGAAGACTGTGAGGCTTAGTTGAAAAATTCCTTTGAATCCTTTTAGTGCACTAACCTATTTCTTTAGTCAATTTGCCTGCGTTTTGTCCAAGGTTTCCTTAACTTTTCCCAATGGCAATGGTAGGTCATGTACTTGCCCAAGCCAGGGGGCTAGATTGGAGCGCCTGTACCGAATTATCCTATGTTTGACATTCTGGAATCTGTAGTAGTGCAGCGGAATATCGCTTTAGGATTAAACAATTAGCTTGTATGCTTGGCAAATTCCATGAGGCAATTTTTATTCGGCAGATTTATAGTCTGCCTTGTTTTTTAAAATTAGGTGTCATCGTATGTGAAATTCTAATTGATACTTCCTGTATTTAAGTCAGCTGATTAGTCATTTTGTTATTACCAACTCCCGACTAGATTTTGTAATTTAGACTGACGTTGCCAGTAATTGGTGGCAGTGGTCATACTTATACGGTCGACGATTCAGTTATTCGTACTCGCTCTGACAGAACTCCATATGATGGACGCGAAAGACGAGCCAGAACACCACCCGGAAGATTTCTTAAGGCTTCACCTGTATGATTCCTATCATGTACTTGTAGAAACCTTCACTAGCATGGCATCGTGCCTTCTTGTGTGTTTGCCATTTAGTAACTGCATTTCAGCCATACAAATTACATTTATTTAGAGAGACGCTCCTGCAGCTTCTGCAACTAGAGGGCGATCCCAGCAACCGAGAAGAAGCAACGTTCGCCGGACCTCTGAGAGTCGTAGTCGTAGAAACTCAGCGAGATCACGGGTAACAGATTCTATGTCAGTCGTACGTAGTGATTAGTGCGTACTTCACATTCGGTGCGCGAAATAATTATTCCTTTCAATTCAATATCGGTCATTAATCCAACAATTGGATATTTACTAATACACATCCAAATGTCTTCGTGATTCCTTTTCGGCAGCAAGTTTGAATCAAATGTTTTGTCCCTGAAAATGAAATAAGTAAACTATGTATGATTACCAGAATTAGTTATCGGTCTATTGTCGGATTTAGAGAGGAGTCCGATTTAACCGCGACAGGCGATCAGTCAGCGAAGCACCTGCCAACAGAGGTATTTCCAATCAACATTTAGCGATTGTCTGCTAAGTAATTATTTGAAACTAATCATTACTTCAATACAATCTTAGTAATAAGTCAAAAGCCTTAAGTTGGGTAAGCTCATTAAGATATGGAACGTCAACAATACTAAACAATAAAAATATTTTTAAGATGCTGAGAGAAGATTGCTTCTGGTATTCAAATTTTCCAGGATTTACTTGCGTTTATAATACACAGTAAACGTGATAATCTGTATATTGTGAGTCTACTCAGTGTTTAGGCAAAGCCTCCATTGCAAATAATCCTTCTACAATCCTCAACCGGACAGGTGTGGCGAAACGAAGAAGGCATCCTTTACGGCGCCCGCAGGGACCAAGTTACAATTTCCCGTCGGAAGAATTCAACGCCATGCCTGCCAGAAGCAGAATACCAGTCATATAATTATTCCTTACAATTTCTTTCCAAATGCTGATCTATTACATTTTATACACTCAAATAGTATAAAGCTAGTTGAATTGAAATTACTACTATAATCGAGTATTACTACTATGACTAGCCAAGTCGACTCAACTATAGCAAATGGTGGGTTTTAATGCTGTTTCCGTACAGTTACCTAGAACACGTACCGTACCGTACCGTACACGTACCTAGAATGTACTAGTGGTTTGCGTAGTACTGTGAAACGGCATTTAAGCATTCCTTCTCCACAAGGTAGTCGCGGTTAATTACCAGCCCACCACTCTCCGCTCCCACTCCCAAATTAGTTGAATTGAAACATGTACAGGCTAAAATCCAAAAAATCTTCGTGCTTCATCCAGCCATGTAAATTCTCAAATATTTTAAGGTTTCAATTTGCTCTAGAACTAGCTCCTGTATTATTATGAAATGCCTTTAAAATAATAACCTTCGTGGCTACGGTAAATGCTGCAACTTATTTATTTTTATTTATGCTGCATTATTTGTAACAAATAAAATTGGCAAATATATCAACAGCCGCGTTCAAAATTTTCCTTCGTCATCCAAGCTATACCTCACGTAAGAAAGAACCTCAATCAAAGAAATTTAAACAGTTAGTTTTGCATACATGAACGAACGAACCATTTTTCTGCTGGGTATATATATATATATCAGTCAGTTTCTGGTACATGCCGACTTCAGCGCGATGGGTCAAAACATTAATTTCAATTATACTTTGCTCATTTGTAGAGTTTATGCATTGTATTCACATGGCAAAATCTGAAGGAATTTGGTTCAGCCTTTTCGGTTCAGTTTTGGTGCAGGTTCAATTTCGATATATACGCGGTACAATTTGAGCTGTTTTGGTTCCCACACAGGCGTGGTTCAGATATCAGTTTTGGCCTATTTATTAATGTGCTAAAGAGCATCAACCCATGAGTTCCATATCATAAACAAGGTCTACTATTGTGCCTTTGTTTGTGCTAACCTATGTGTAATTTCACTTTCACCATCTTAAGTAAAATTACAAAACAGGATCATATGAGGGTATATTGAGTACACGCTTTTGCATGCTTTTTTGCTAAAAAATCGTTTTGTATAAAAAAATCGAGTCGGGATTTTGTCTGTGCTCTTTTCTAGCTGTATTAGCTATATGCATGCCAAATATTGCCCAGAAAAAGTGGAACCTCCGACTTCCACACTCATAAAGGGACGTATCGTTCACATATGTAATCTCGTGATGTCGTACAGCCTATAACGCTAGAAGGAGCTATGAACGGATGCTAGTTCTCTATTTTTTTGAACAAGTTTTTGATGGAACGGACGTTAGACATGAGAAAAAGTTTGGAAAAAATGGATCCTGCTATGCCCAAGCCAATTTAGGATCAAATCCCAAATATCACCTCATCAGGTCGAACAACCAGTTACGTTACGCGTCCCTCTTGTACCTTTTCATCCTCCTTTTGAATACGTACATAGAAATTGCTCGTATGCTCAGCCGCTGTCCTTGTCACAGGTTCGTACAAAAGCTTCAAAAGTTTGACCAATTCTTCATACGTATCTGGAACTCCAAGAGAAGAAAGTCGATGAAGGACAGCTTCCTAATTTTGGCTAGCAATAGGGAGCATTTCTTTTCCTCAGAGATGTCGTGAGCACGGATAATTGCCTCAAAACTTGTGATCCGTTCCTCCGGGGTCAGCGTAGTTTCTCTACCGTTGTAGGGACTTACGCTCTTAAAAAGCGCAATATAGGTTTTGATATCCGCCATATCTTGCAAATGCTGACGATGCTGAGCTCCAGTTACCACAGTAAAGATTTGAGCGCGTAAATCAGCGATTTGATCAAAAAGATTATCCCAATTTTCTGTATGCCTTTGCAAACGCTCTTGCGCAGAATTATCGATTGTCGAAATTTTTCGCAAAAACTGGAAAAAATCGTCCAAAAACAAGGAAAATAGTCGCAAAATGTCAGAAGAGACTCGTACAATTTATCTACGCCTTTAGTTGAGGTCGTAGATGGTATTCCAAAACAAAAACTTCAAATATCTGCTCAAAAGATGGAATGATCAAAAGTCAGCTATTGGGTCACAACAACAAAAAATGTCAAATCGACGAAAAATCACTGGAAATATGATAGAATCGTGGCAAAAGACTCAACAAACGATTCTACGGCTTGATGTTATCCAATCGTTATTAGCCCTTGAAACTATAAAAACCGGCCAAAATTAAATTTTTCGTCGATTTTTGGGTCAAAATTGGCGATTTTGGGTCGAAATCGATTTTTACCTTTTTTGAACCGAAATCGAAATTTTGATGGGGGGGCACGTTTATCATTTAGTTTGTTTACGACCTAATGGTGCAAAAATGACCAAAAATCGGATTTCAAATAGCTTTTATAGAAAAATCTAGCCCTACGAATATTCGATCTTTACGTACGGAATCGACAGTTCAAAATAAAAATGGGGGTCCTAGAAAAAATTCTGTCAATTTAAATTTTGAAAATTCCTACTGGGGGGTACAGAAAAGCACGGAGAATTCTTTTCTGACCACTATAGCAAATTTTAGAAGGGGGGTCCAAAAAAGTTTTTGGACTCAAAAAAATTTTGAAAATGGGGTCCTTAGGAGTGGACCAAAAATATCCCTAAACTAAAAATTCAGTAAGCGCGTGTAAATACTAGGTGGGGGAGCCTATATTGAGGCAATCTAGCTCAAAATTTAAAAAATTTGAACGGGGGGACCTGAAATTCACAGTTTAAGACCCTAAATTATAATAATTTAAATGGCTTTTATAGCAGCCCTGGGAGTCAACCAGGTAGGCATTGCTGCTTAAATTATAGTTAAATAAATTTATTAATTTACCTAGCCTATAATTTGATTGGTGTTGTGTTCACCAAAAAGTGAACCCTTCATCTCTCAACTCAATTCTCCCACAAAAATGCTGATGTGGAACCGGAGCCCTGAGGGGGGGAGGGTGGCGGTGATCAAAAAGTACCCAAAAACGGCTCAAAAATTCGTAGGGGGTCCCCAAAATTTTCCAAGTGGATTCCCGGAGTGGGGGGGGTCTGTCCCCAAAAGTTTCTGGGGTGGGGGTTAGTTGTAACTGAAGTCGGGGTTTCCCCCGACCACAGTTTTCAAGTCCAAACTAGGGTAGCTAATTGATGGCTTGCTCATCTTCAATCATTTGAAAAATCAAAACTAATTATTAAACACGTCAAAAGCTAATAAAAACTAATCAAAATTAATAATTTAAACTAAAAATAAATAAGAAAAATCAAAAATATCGATTTCGTAATAAATTTCGAAAATTTGAAAAATTCGAGATTTTCGTCGGGAAGTGATGGTCAACCAGACAGACTCAAACTGTTCACGGTCGCCATTTGTTAATCCTAAGCTAACTGTCTGGAACTTAGCTTAGAACTGAAGGGCAGAGAGACTGCAGGTTTATCCAACCGGGCCTACTCTAGTAAATTACTTAATCTCTACCTACCTAACTAAATTCTACAAAGTTACCAAGTCGTGATAATCGTCTCTGGCATCCAGCTAACCAACTACCAATCGATGGCGTAACAATAAACTTTAATGTAGATAAACAAATACCCAACCGGTTCAGAGTAGAATTGAACATCAACTGATACATAGATCAGATCTAAGCTGATCAATTTAGCTAACATACTAAAGACTGTACACAGCAGTAACGAAATGTTTTAGTGTTTGTTTTTAAGGTTAAGTTGCAACACTTTAATTTAGTTGATTCTCAACATATATATATATATCCAGAGAACAATGAACTACATATTTGCTTCACTTAAACCATGAAACTAATAGAGGTATCAAGTTTCCATCACGCTAACGGCTTGCCCCCCTGCAAATTGAACCCTTCACTTCAAAAAAATTTGGCCCGCTATGAATGTGTTCTAAAGCTCGAAACAGACACAAAACTCGCGCACGTAGTGCTTGTGTTTTCGAACTTTAGCACACAAGCATAAAGCGAAAGAGCGAATCCCCTTTCGTCTGGGTACTAATTTGCGGGGGAGGTCACTGAGGTCCAATTTTCGGTGCGGTCAGCCGTTAGCTTGCAGAGGATGTGTTAAGCTGATAATACATAGAGTATGCCAGCTGTCATACTCTTATGTATTATGTAGTCTTGGTATCATCAACACAATCCCCGTTATCCCAAGCTTCAATCGAATTTTGAGTACCCCCTCAAGCACTGTGTTAAAGTGGGTTTATTTTTAACAAAACCATGCTGCCATTTACTATAGTACGACCAAAACATGTGTGTACAAACTTCGACCGTTTATAGTAGATTAACCTTTGGAGTAAACCCCAACAATGTATATATTTTTAGAATGCTCAGGTATCCGAAATTTCGAAAATCCAGAAAAATCCGGAATTCCGGGTTTCATTCACGGAAAATCCAAAATTTTTAGTTTTTCGCCCAATTTTTATCACAATCAAAATTTTGTTTTCACGATCGTATAGAGCTGGTCCGGCTGCATATTTTTGCTGTTAGAAATTTTTCACGAAAATGCACCTAGTGTGAGCGCGGCAACTTCTATCTGCCTTAACTGTATTCCCATATATTCAACAACAAACTACAGGATTGTATCACATTTTTAAAACTAATTTCTTGGTATTTTCTTAGCATAGTTCACATCTTCCTCTTCCCAAAAGGTTTTGTGGAGCTAGCGATTGGCTTTGCGACGTTTTAGCAGTGCTCATATTCCATTGGAAGCAAAGGATTTCTTGGCTGTCTCTGTCTTAAGGTTCTTAATCTGTCTTAATCTCTGTCTTAATCTTCTTTCTTGTGGTTGGATAGGTTCTGGCTGCGGTGCTTGTTCATGCTGACCAGGACCCTGATCAGCGGCAGGGAGAACGTCTGGCATTTCGTCAAAGTTTCAAGCCCCGCCAGTCTGGGCAGCACCGCCGGTATTCCCGGCAGAACGGATTTGGTCTCAATGTCGAATAAAATTGCGGCCCCATACATTACCCGACCTTTCTTCCTCACCATCTCCCCCAACGTGGATTTGTCTTTGCTTGACTGGTCCAGGCGCGTTGTCTAATTCGAAATCGTCTTTTAGGATCCGCTGAATCTAGATTGATGGTGGCTTTGAAGTTGGCACACACCCGTACCGAGCCATCTGCTTTCAAGATTGGAACAATGGGACCAACCCAATCACTTGTATCAATTGGTTCCAATATTCCATCGTTGATATCTCTCTGAACGCCTTCTTCTAAAGCATATGGAATTGGCCTTGGTCGGAAGAACTTTGGAGTTGCGCCGTCTTTTAGTGTAATGTGTGCCTTAGCATTCTTGAATTTTCCTAAATCTGATTTGAATAAATCTTTATATTCATCCAGCAAATCATTCAGCTTTGAGGCTTCTTTAGCTTCATTCTGTAGTTGAGATACTGACACTTTTTGCTTCAGACTTCCCCAATCAAACTGGATTCGATTCAACCAATTTCGACCAAAAAGAGGCGGTCCAGGTGCTTTAGCTACCACAATAGGCAATTTCGGATATAACTGATCCTGGTAGAGAACATCGACTGTCGTTTCTCCCAAGACAGGGACCTTGGATCCATCATATCCTTTAAGCTGAATTTGTGTTTTTGTTAGCTGCAGGTCTTGAAATTTTTCTTACTTTTGTTAGGAATGATCGTGATTCCTGCTCCAGTGTCCAAGGTCCATAGACAATGGCCGACCCTCCAAATTTAGGTACACTTTTAGGGGTGCACTACAGGATACTGTATGCACATAATAGATTGGAGGATCTTCATCAAAACTGTCCTCTTCAGGGTGATTTTCTGCTTGTTCATTTATAACATGAGCAGTACCAACCTTTTTGTGACCTTTCGGTTTTTGGCAGGCTGCACTGATGTGTCCTTTAATGCTACAATTATGGCATGTTGCATTTTTGATGTAACAGTCCTTGCTGTTATGGTTGTTTTTGCCGCATCGTGTGCAGCTTTGAGTAGACTTGGTAGGTTTCTGAAATTTTGGGGGTCGCTTTGCATCTTTGTAGTGGCCTGATGTGACCTTGTTTACTTGTGACGTTGATTCACTTCCTTGTGACTTTTGTAGTAGTTTAGCATTACTGGCTGCCATTTCCATACTTTGTGCTAGTTCAAAGGCTCTGTTGAGGCATATATCCCTTTCACCCAGCAATTTGCGCTGAGTGCCGTCGTTATTTAAGCCACAGATAAATCTGTCTCGAAGTGTTTCCTCAAGATCTTTGAACTCGCAGTAAATGGGCCAATTTACGGAGTTGGGCTAGGAATTGGCTTATGGATTCACCACTTTGTTGACGTCGATTGTGAAACTTGAATTTTTCAGCAATCTTCAGAGGACGTGGCTCAAAGTGCTGACGAAGCGTCTCCTTTAGTTGATCCAAAGGTAAGTCACCAGGATTGGCTTGGCGACGTTTTAGCAGTGCTTCGTATTCCATTGGAAGCAAAGGATTTCTTGGCTGTCTCTGTCTTACGGGATATCTTCTGTCTTTTGGTTGGATAGGTTCTGGCTGCGGTGCTTGTTCGTGCTGACCAGGACCCTGTAATGTACGGTGTTCGGGTACGGGGCCGCAATTTTGCCGCAATTGCGACCAAATCCGTTCTACCGGGAATACCGGCGGTACCTCCCAGACTGGCGGGGCGTGGAACTTTGACGAAATGCCAGATGTTCTCCCTGCCGCTAGTCAGGGTCCTGGTCAGCATGAACAAGCACAGCAGTCAGCACCTATCCAACCACAAGAAAGAAGATATCCCTTAAGACAGAGACAGCCAAGAAATCCTTTGCTTCCAATGGAATACGAAGTATTGCTAAAACGTCGCCAAGCCAATTGCTAGCTCCACAAAACCATTTGGGAAGAGGAAGATGATTCGAACTATGCGAAGAAAATACCAAGACATTTTTACGAAATGTGATTGAATCCTATAGTTTGTTGTTGAATATATGGGAACATAGTTAAGTCAGATAGAAGTTGCCGCGCTCACACTAGCACCCAATTTCCGGAATACCGGGTTTTCAAAATTTACGGATTTTAAAAATTTTTTCCAATACCCACAAGATGGGTTTCATTCGAAAGCTCTTATCGAGCTGAACACCTTTTGTAATAGAATAAACTCTTGAAAGTGCACACAATTCCCGGAATTCAAGAAAACCGGATTTTAAAACTTTTCTCCAATACCCCACAGTACGGGTATCATTCGAAAGCTCTTGATGAGCTGAACAGATCTTGTAATAGAACCAACTCGCTGAAATGAGCCCAGTTCTCGGCATTCGCTAATACCTTCCAAGCTAGAGTGAAATCCGGAATTCGTGAATTTCGGGAATTGGGTGCATTTTCAGACATCGGTTCTACAAGATTTTCGAATGATACCCATATTGTGGGGTATTGGAGAAAATTTTTAAAATCCGGAAAATCCGGTTTTCTCGAATTCCGGGAATTGTATGAATTTTCAAGAGTTCATTCTATTACCAAAGTTGTTCAGCTCGATTAGAGCTTTCGAATGATACCCATTTTGTGGGTGTTGGAGAAAATTTTTAAAATCCGGTTATTTCGAAAACCCAGAATTCCGGAAACTGGGTGCATTTTCGTGAAAACTTTCTAGGAGCAAAAATATGCAGCGGGACCAGCTCTATTCGATCATGGAAACAAAAGTTTGATTCCGACAAAAATTGGGCGAAAAACAAATTTTTGATTTTCCGCGAATAAAGCCGGAATTCCGGATTTTTCCGGAATTTCGAAATCTCGGGTTCCTGAGGATTCTAAATATATATATATATATATATATCTATATATATATATATATTTATATATATATATATATAGTTGGGGTTTACTCCAAAGGTTAATCTGCTATAAGCGGTCGAAGTTTGCACACACATTTTTTGGTCGTACTATAATTAGGTGTAGACTTTGAAAACTATTTACGGCGAAGGTTTCACAACCCGTTCCATAGTTCTACAACACCCAGTATTCAAACTTACGGGCCGATAATTTTTTGGATCCTTTGTATAACCTTTTTTATGGACTGGACAAATGTCTGCTTTTAGACAATGTTTAGGAATAGTGGCTGTAGACCTGGACAACTTGAAAATTTTAATGGATAAGCTAGACTGCTCGCTAGTATTCATTTTTATTGCTCTTAAAGAAGGATTTTTAAAGAAGAAAACGAAGAAAGTTGGATGAATTATTTAGGTGTTTCAAGTAACCTACTTTAGCCAGGCAATGGCGACTGCGCATTAGTAGTTTTGGATGAAAAGTGATTGATAAAAATACAAATATTGTAGCCTTGTAAAGGGTTGTAAATTATTTTACATTTTCAAAACTGTATATGGTTTTTCATTCTTACGACTGCAACTAATTTTGAAGTACGGGATGATACAATCTAGAGCAGCTCTACAAACAACTGAGAGGTTGATAACAGCGAGTAATTATAGTATATATTAATTTCGTTTTAGCAAATGTTACTTCAGTGCTGCCAAAGCAATTTCAGATGGAACCAGTCTTCCGTCAAGAACTCCTACTGGCTCATTGGTATTGTGCAGAAGTCATTCCTTGTGCTTTGTTTCATTGCGCTTAAGATATGAGAGAGATATATGTCCTTCAGCATCTCTTCCACGACGTGAGATGCGTTCCATACACTGCTGTATCAAGTTAGAGTACAAGGTTCGGTCGCATATAAGTTGAATCTTCTGATTAAAGAAAAAATTCGTACTCCAAATTGCTAAGGCTGCCATTTTCAAGAAGAATTTTGGAGAAATTTCCTCCGTTCTGGACTCAAGGTACCTTTCCACCACTAAAAGTGTAGCCGTTACACGACTATACACCTTCATTCTTTGAGCCATTAAATGGTTGCAAGAACAATAGTTGCAACGGAACAACAACGGAACCCGTTGCCAGTAGGGCATTTTGAAAAGGCTTGAAGAAGGTTTTCTTCGTTAAAATTTTACCAACAACTAACCGGCTCCGTCACAGAACAAGAGAGATTCCTCTTAACGCATGAATGACAGAAGTTTTGCGGCACCAATACTCCCTTTTACGGCTACAATGAACATATGAATTAAGTGTTAAAGGTAATTTCCGGACGACCCAAATCCGAAAAACACCGCGTGCTGAAGGCTGTAGTTTGCTGACTTCAACAATTTGGTGGAACAAACTTCTCATAGACGAGCTGGGCAATCCTCTCCTCATCCTCTCTAACAATAATTCGCCGTTTCCCTTGGTTGAATAGGATTACCCCCCTCCCAATCTCTCCTCGATAATCAGTATCAAAGCAGCCTCCGATGACTGTGATACCGTTACTGATTTCAAGCCCTGATCTTTCGGTTATTCTTCCGCAGCAATCGGTGGGGAAAACCACCACAATTCTTATAAAAAATAGCTGCCAGTTGCCAGGAAAAATAACCACGGGCCTGGGGCTGATTAAGTCAAGGCCGGTAGAACCGGCAGTAGCTTTAATTGGTGGATGAGAAGGAGGAGGTTTTACGAACAGTAAGATGTCGGAAGTTCTATTAGATATCAGAAAGTATCTATAATAAAAAAATAACATGTATTAATTGCTTCCTTGAGGAGGATTAATTTTTGTTTGCAGCAGCAAATTGAAGCTGTGAACAAAGACTGTGACTATTACTGCTAAAGTTTGATAGCATTCTAAACATAATTTTGACTATAATGCATAGTGCCCTTAAAAGTTAATTTCCATACTAGTTTCAGCAATGCTATTGGAATTCCTGCACTGCCTCTTTTTGCAAGTGTCGAGTCACGAATTGTCATTAATATTAACATTCTATACTCTTTGCAACGATAAGCGATAAACGAACTTTGCACGATTGGGGCCTCATTGACAGGCAGGAATGATCTCGGACGACTTTCATAGCACATCTATAGCACATTGCATACAGTTTAAATTTAGTCAGTTGTCGAGACTGGAACAAAACCACAACTACTGGACTTAATAATTTGTTACAAGTGGTGTTTACTGTTCGACCAAGACCAATCGAGAGAGGACTAGAACAGCTACATTCATAAAATTGCAGTCACTGATACTGAGGAACCACTTCATGTAGTAGTAGCAGCAGCTAAGTATCTTGCAAACAGCAATTGGAAGACTGAAAGCATTTCAATTTCAGAACGGGTTTTCATAAAGTTCTGCTTAATTTAAAAGAACACAGCGTTAATTAGCCAGCTTAAACTTCTACTGACGGGAACTAATGCAACGACCTTAATATTGTTTGGCGACAAATTAAGGAGTTGCGCAGGTCTGGCATCTGAGCTTCATTAATTCCGCAACATTGCGTTTCTTTGTCGTGATAGACCCGTTAAAGAAGTTTGATGACCCTTATAATTACTATTTTAAGAATTGGTAAATGAATTTAGGGTAAATACTAACTTTATTTCACTTGTAATTACGAATATTATTGCAAAAAGGTGCTTTTGTAAATTTTTCGGGGAGGAATTCGCATGATTGATTTACACGTGATTAGTTATTTATTGATGATGGTGACGTGATTGGTTTAAGTGGCACAAAACTACGAAGATTTAAGATTGTCTGCAAATGGAAAATGGGAAAGGTCACTTCTTAATGACCTTTCCATTCTCTCCCCATAATTTCCAATATAGCCACCATAAACTTTAATATTAGGAGTTGAAAAATTAATAGTATACCTGAATTGTATAAGTGATCTTCAATAGCTTTCATGGAATTCAGGTTAGAAATCAATTTTCTTGTTTAAAATTAGATTGAAATTTCATTAAAAATGTTAATGGAGGTGTAAACAACTTATCTAAAATCAGAATTTCACACGGATTGGCCAGCATAAGTGCAGAAATAATAAAGCATTTATTAAGTTTGTCCCGACGATGGATCCAACTGTTCCCGAAATTAAAATCCGTTTGATATGATTTTTGATTTAAATCCATTCAAAGTTAATTTCCATTCAACTTTAAGCATGAAAATTAACTTCTAACCTGAATTCCATGAAAGCTGTTGAAAGGTTACTTTAATTTCTTAATTTGCTAAACTCCTAGTATTAAAGGCGTAAAATTTATGGCCAGAGAAATGTAACGGTCATTCAGAAGTGACCTTTCCGCTTTTCCTTCTGCAGGCCGACTTCAACCAACCTAGTTAGATGCAATAAAAACTGATCAGGTGTAAAAGAGTCAAATGTCAGTACCTCCCACAAAATTTACAAAAGCCCAAAAAAGATTGTTTTATTTCAGGAAGGCGGTCTACAGCTTCATGCGCAAAAAGAAAATGCTATCACGAGATATTGTGCTATCAAGAGATATTGAAAGATATAATTCTAAAAGCAATCATCTCCAGTCCACCTTTTTTTGCTGATATCAACTACCAACTTTCGTAAACTTTTGAGGTGTAATTTCATATACAGCAGCTTCCATACTGCTAGTTTTTTTACTATCTTGTTTCCGCAAGCTTTTATATTCAGAAGATGGTAAAATGATGTGTTTTTGTGAAAAATACAATGCGGTTCCTTTAACTGCAAAGGACTACTTTTCGTGGTACCAACGGAATAAAATATTTTTATCACAGCATTCCAAAAGGCGCAATCTACAATCGCGCTTTCTTTAGAACAGCAAATAGTAAATTTTAACATGCAGCACAATTGGCATCAACAGAAGAGCGTTTGTTTTGAGTGGAAGCTTTTTATTTCTGTAAAAGCTAATGCCAAGTCACATAACTAACTTGTTGCGGGTGTTATGGAAACTGTTTCATGTGATCTCGTATGTGTAGCTTACTAACCAATATTGCTACCAGTAGAAACGGTTATTGATTGTCACGTAAAGGTAAATGACTTACCAATTACATTTACATTTGTCTACCATTTATTCATCTAGCATTTACAACATAGTACAAATAATGGTTGTCTCAATGGTAGAACATATTAACGGAAAATGGTGTAATCACAATGTTGCCCACCACCACAAGGCATTACTGTAGTGAATTGTTAAACTTTTGTGCATCGTGCTTGAAAGGATTACACTTTTAGAGATTGAAATTTTTGAGGAAATAGTAACTGGATTTGACTGATGTAAGTTCACAATTTGTTAAAGCAGACATATCGTTTTTAGCAAAATGTATCGTTGAAATTTTTCTCTTTTACACTTTAACTTGTTTCAGGAGTAATCTGTTTGCTGTGGATCCGTGTGTGCTGTTTGCTGCTGCCAGTCTGATGTGCATCCGTTTAAAAACTCTGCCAGCTGGAACGAAAAAAGTAGTGCTTTTCCTTTTGTTTGCTTATTTTAAGCAGTTGTTATAAAATATTACATGAAAAATACAGTTGAAACTAACTTGTTTTTAAATTAACAATGACTTTTATTTCATATGAAAATCATTTCGTCGAATTAAGATTTTTACGTGAACAAATAGTATTTGAAATGAGAATTTTGTTCTGGTTTTAAACATTTATAGATTCACATACGCGATGGTGCTTAATACCTTGATTTGAGGCACAGCTTGTTGCACAGGACCCGCTAAAATACTGAATTACCAAGCTTCTGCCCCCCTCCAGGCTAAAATGCAAATGCCTGGATGTTCGAGTCAGCTGAGGAGGGAGGGGAGAGGCCATTGATTTAACCACTACTTTGCCTTTCAGAAAGCTGTACAAACTCATGAAAATCTTTGTTTCATTTAGTTTAATGTAATGTTACAAAACATTAATTAACTCTTGCCACTAAACGAGTCCGTATTTATCAAGTTTTTTATGTTTACCTTTAGTTTTTAGATAGCTAGATAGCAGTCATTGCTTTGTTAAAGTTGTACAGCGATCTATAGTGAAGCGTGGAAGTCCCAGGAAAACCAGTTTTGTCAAACAAACAATCGTTTGAATCAAATTTGACTTAAACGTCTACGATTTGAGTCCGCATACGTAAATTCCTCTCCGCTGCTGTTACTGCTTTCAGAAGGATACACTGTCACTGTCACCGATACTCTTTTACACTGTCGACAATGAGCCAAGGTCTGTGCAAATTCTTAGAGAGGTATTGGCTTCTAGTGTTGTGTATAGGCAATTTTAGACATATTTTCAGTTCACGCATGGGCAATGCCTGCACAACTCCTGCACATGTGCAGGCTAGGAAAAATTTACCCCCGCGCAGTGCGCAGCGGAAATTTTACCCCCGCGCAGTAAAATGCTTACCCCGCGCAGGAATGCGCGTCAAAATTTTATGCCGTGCAGCAAATTTTTATCGCCGCGCAACAAAATTTTTACCCCCGCGCAGAAGTTTATCCCGTGCAACGAAATTTCTAACTGGAGCAGCAAATTCGTTCAGTAAAATTTTTAACCTCGCGCAGCAAAGCGCATAAAGATTTTAACCAGCGTAACAAAATTTTTATCGCGCGCAGCAAACTTTTTACCACTGCGCAACAAAAGAGCATTAGAAGTGTATCCCGTGCAACAAAATTTCTAACTAGAGCAGCGAATTTTATCCCCGCGCAACAAAGAACATCAAAATCTTGTCCCGCACAGCAAAGTTTTTACCACCGCGCAACAAAAGAGCATTAGAAATTTATCCCGTGCAACGAAATTTCTAACTCGAGCAGCAAATTCGTTCAGTACAATTTTTACCTTCGCGCAACAAAGCGCATAAAAATTTTAACCAGCGTAACAAAATTTTCATCGCGCGCAGCAAACTTTTTACCACTGCGCAACAAAAGAGCATTAGAAGTGTATCCCGTGCAACAAAATTTCTAACTAGAGCAGCGAATTTTATCCCCGCGCAACAAAGCGCATCAAAATTTTGTCCCGCGCAACAAAATTTTCATCGCCGCGCAACAACATTTTCACCCCCGTGCATCAAAATGCCTTAAAATGTTTTCCCACACAACCCAACTTTTACTCATAGGTGTAATTTGGGGGGGGGGGGGGTGGGGGGGGGGACCCCCCAGCCATTTTTCACCCCCCCCCAGAAATTTTTGCCCCCCCCAACTGGTGGGGGGGGGGGTAATCGCGCCGAAGGCGCGAAAATTGGCCAAAAGTTGGCCATTTTTAGGGTAAATTTTGCAAAATTTTTCAAAAAAGTCCAAATTTTTGGCTTAACGTGTTTATTATCGCGAGAAATACACGTTTATAAGGGTTTTATGGACTTCTAAACTCAATATTGACCTTATTCTGGACTCAGAAACATGTTGGCAATCAAGTTTTCGAGTGAAGTTTTTTCAAGTTTTTGACACTGTCTAATGTCTAAATTACTTAATGATTTTATGTTTTTCGGCATTAGCATTGGCTGAAAATGCGATTTTTGGCATAAAAATTGGAAAATTTTTTTGGGGGAGGTTTGGGGGGGGGGTCGTGGGGGGGGTTTGGGGGGTCTAAAAAGGGGGCCCCCCAAAATTGCGGGGGAGGGGGCCCCCCACCCCAAATCTCCGTTACACCTATGCTTTTACCCCGCGTATGTAACAAAAGTTTTACCCCCGCGCCACAAAGTGCATTAATGTTTTAAGCCGCGCATCTAGATTTTTACCCCGCTCATAAAATTTTATCCTGTGCAACAAAATGGTTTAAAAATTTCTTGGTCAGCTTCGCCCTTAGTGCGTTTTCCATTATATTTATTTAAAAAGTTTGGCGCCTGCGTCGCGTTGACCATTTCATTCTTTTAGCAAATTTTACGCCGTCGGCTCGTTTTTGTTTATTTTTCCTTACGTATTTTCGCGCCTCCGACGCGTTTTCCATAACATGTATTCCAAAATTTTTGGATCAGTGGTGTGTTTGCTTTTGCATTTCCTTTGAAACGTTTGGAGCCATCGGCTATTTTTGTTTTATATACATTTCTTTCAAAACATTTTGCGCCTTCGGCGCGTTCTCCTGTAACTTAAAGTTGAGTTGAGTTCACAGTCGAACGCTTAAGATACGCCGTCAAAAATACGCAACCGGCAATTGGCATTAAGGTTGGGCGAAACCGAGACTTAACCGCGACCGAGAACGAGGCCGAGACCGATACTGGCCAAGTCTCGGCTTTTGGGCGAGACCAAGTCCAACAATTTCTGGCTGTTTAGTTTCTTCCAGTTTTTGAGGGTTAGGCCCAGTATTAGCTATATACTTTAACACATAAAAATATGGTTTTCGCGCCTCGTTTGTTAGTTTCCATAACATTGATTTAAAATTTTCGCTAAAAAATGGTTCCAAAAATTTCCGGTCTCGGTCCAAATTCGAGACTTTTCGAAGGGCGAGACCGAGACCGAGACTGGCCAAGTCTTGGCTTTTGGGCGAGACCGAGACCGAGACTCCCAACCCTGATTGCCATTTCAAGCCATTGCCATTGCCTCTCAATTAATTTCTTGAAACAATTTACCGTAGTTTGGGCTCTGGATTTTTATGAGGCTGTCGTCCCTTTTCCCTCCAGGGGCCGATCCTGTAAGATGCTGCCCCCGTCGCGATTCGTAGGTATGAAAAATTAAGGAGATAATTGAAAAAGGGAAAAACCAAATACTTTCCTACTTCTTTAAATTTCGTGCTACTAAAAACCAAAGAATTTTCTAATATTTAACGGCATATTTATATATTGCGTGTTTGAAGAAAAATCTTGAAATGAATTCGATTTTTCGCAGAAAATCGCTAGTTTTGCATAAAAATGTGTAGAATTTCAAAAAAACTTTCTCATTTCTTCAAAGTGAAAGGAATTAAAGTTCCGAAGACAGGTTTTATTGCAAAATCAAAGAATTTCTTCAATTTCTTGCTCTGCCCCACAGATCTCCCGTTGCAAACTTTTTACCAGTACCATTTATAAGTTTTTACTGCTCTTTTTACGACACCCACTTTTAATTGGTCCATTCTACATTGGTCGTTCCACCTGTAGCTGCGTATCTATATTACTTACATGCTCTTGATTGTATGCTCTTCCTTAAGACGGAGTTTGGTCAAGTCAACACTCGAGCAAAAGTATCTTTAAGCTATATCGCACATCGAATTCATGCTGTCAACGCTTCTTTTATAATTTATTTTTATACCGCCGGACGCGGTATACTTGTAATGGGTTGACCCACCTGAATTCCTATGTTTTGCATATAAATTGCTTGGCGCGGAGGATTTCCGTCCTATCTTCAACACATGTCCCTGTTACGCAGGTTTTTTGCCCAAAAATTTTTCTACGATTTTGCAATTTTTAAATCATCATTACAGTCAATTTAGTTAATTTTGAACGCCCCGTAAATTGTTTTGCACACGATCACTCTCTGCCTTTTCTCATATTACCGGAAATCGGGGGTTATTTGCCTTTCACTTGATTGGCAGAGGTTTAACAGATCAATAAATCTCTAAAACTGATGTTACAATTTTCGTGTGCAAAGACTGATTTTGCGCATGCACTGTATTTATTTGATTAGTGTTTGCTTTGCTTCAGAATTTAGATAAAATAAATTGTTTAAAATAAACATACATAGATAAATGATAACTTTCTCTCTCGCAGTTTACTCGATAAAAACGCTATAGTCAGAGTAGTGTAGTGGCTAGGGTGTCCGCATGGCACTGTTCTGGACACAGATCGAATCCTTCTTCCGGTATAATTTTAGTTTCACGATTGGCAGTGGCAAATGGCAATAAAATACTCCTATTCTTTTGTCTCAGAAACGGTAAATGTCGTTGAGTTGAAACTAGTTAAAAGCTAACGTCAACGTACACTAGAACAGTATGATAAAACAAACAAAACGTTGAACACATAAATCCCAAACTCTACGGCGGTATTATTCCCCTTTTAATTGGTAACTTGTTCTAGATATTTTGTTTTTGGTGCTTTTACTCTATTCTTTTGCTAATGTTTCCCAGTTGGATTTGTTTTTCATACTGATTTCTGCCAAACCATAAAGTTGCGCAACTGCCGCCCACTAGCAGGTTGGTTAAAATTCCAACTGTATGCCGGAACCAAACATTTGAGTGTTTTCCACTGAGGATTTGAGGGTTGTATCAGACGAAATCAGAAGGTTATATCAACGCCTTTCTATAATGTAAAACTTACTTGTCATAGCTTCGACTTTTGTAAACTAATTATTCCTTGGTTAATAATGCTATTTAAATTTTACTACTTTTTATTTTAATTAACTACATTCATAAAATTCCCTTACTATTTAAGTAAAACCAGAGAATTAAAAATTTTTGCATTTTTTGCGAGATTCTTCAAAATCTTTGAGGATTGCGTAAAAGTTAGCAAATCTTTCCGACAAAGGGGCTTGAAAAATGCGTGACTAAAACAGAGCTTTGTAAAAACTACGGTCGACACATGTCGTGGAAAAATTAAAAATTTGAACACCCGCGCAGTGAGCTCGAAGGCTGTGCAGGCTAGAGCCAAGTTCATTGCCCATGTATGTTTCAGTTTCTGTTGAAAGTTAAAAGTATTTAGCAAGCTTTCATCCGCTACATCTATGCATGAGATGATGCATAGTAACCATTCTTTGTGAGAACTACTTTATCTTCCTTCATTCTTCGTTACGTTATTGTTGTCTTCAGTAAACTTTGATCTAAGCAGCGGCTCAGTTTAACAGGTTATGGGCCCAGGCGTTGTATGCTAACATGGGTACCAAGGAGTCCGACGGATTGCATCGATAAGTTCGATGGGATGAATTTCAGCCTGTGGAAATTCAAGATTCAGCTGATCCTTGAAGAGAAGGGACTATGGTGCCATGTGGATGGGACAGCGTAGGAGCCCGAGAGAGCAACTGAAAGACAAAGAAGGGTCGGAAGGCATTGACGATTATCTGTTTGAATTTGGAGGATCCACAACTGCAGTTGGTAAGAGCCTCAAGAACTGCCCAGGAAGCCTGGAATAAGCTATGCTCGATTTACGAACGGCGTACGAAGTGACGAAGATATGATAGCCCACATCAACCGCGTCCGGGATTTAGCTGACCAGCTACAAGCGATTGATGCTCCCATATCCGAAGAAAATCTAGTTACAACTCTTCTCAGCAGCTTACCTGAAACGTATGCAAGCTTAATCACTGCACTGAAATCCCGTGCATCTGAACTCACTTTTGAGTTTGTCACAGCGGGGCTTTTGCAGAAGAACTCAAACACAACAGAAGTGAAGTTTCTGGCGAGAATAGTGCCCTAGTAGCGTCCGCTCAGAAGGGATACAAAGGCAGACAAAGGCAGACAATAGTGGAAATTTAAATGACGTTGCCACGCATGTAGAGAACGTGGACACTATGCCTACGACTGTGACAGCGGCAAGCGGTCCGATGCAAAAGAAAGAGCAAGTTCTGCACAAGTTGTAAACAAAGAAGACAGCAGCAGCAACAGTGAAGAGTATGTCTTCAGCAATGGAGAAGAAAGCTGCTTCCTTGTACAAGGCGACCCTCAAAGAAACTGGTATTTCGACAGTGGTGCAACAGCACATATCTGCTACAAGCAAGATCTGCTGCAGAATTACAAAAAATTCAATGTGCCGAAGGTCATCAGACTGGGTGATGACAGTGAGGTTCAAGCAGTTGGAACAGGAGAGGTTAGATTGGTAACGGGGGAAGCCAGACCTAAAATAATCAAACTGATGAGTGTGCTATGTGTTCCGAAAATGAAAAAGAATCTGCTTTCGGTGATCGCAATTGTGTGCAGAGGAGGAACAGTGGTCTTTGGCCGTGAGCAGTGCTGGATTAAAAAGAACCACTGGGTGCTTGGAGTCGGGAAAAGGGAAGGTAACTTGTATAAGATGCTATGTTCAGCTGAGACTAAAAATTCCGGAGGGGTGAATTGTAACGGAAACAGAGACAATTATCAAAGGGTGATGTTTGCGGTGGATAACGGTGATGGGCAACGGGGTGGTCGACTGTTGGGCTTCTTAACTTGCGTGCTATACTGGGTCGAAACATGGCTAAGTCGGGTTCTGGCTACAGTTTTCGGGTTAGCTAGAATCTTTTCCTTTGGGCCAAGTGTCAACCCGGGTGTGGAGGTTTTCCGGGATCAATATCATCAGCAGCATGGGAAGACATTTGAAGTACGAAATTGTCAGGGATGGCGTGAGAAATCTTGTGCTAAAGTGAAAATAAAGCCATCTTAAATTTATGCTTTAAATGTAGCGTTTGAGGGGGAGTGTTGAAAGTTAAAAGTTTTTAGCAAGCTTTCATCCGCTACATTTAAGCATGAGATGATGCATAGTAACCATTCTTTCTGAGAACTACTTTATCTTCCTACATTTTTCGTTACGTTACTGCTGTCTTCAGTAAACTTTGATCTAAGCAGCGGCTTAGTTTAACAGTTTGAGCCCTGGAGTTTATATAACCGTACAAGGCATCTTCCAAACCTGACCGACCGTTGAGCTAACGGTCTTCTCATCCTTCACCGGTGATCCAATAGCATCCCGAAATAGTGTGCTGTTGTACTCCCATTGAGGAGATTGGTACAGTGTTTTGGACACACCCAAAGACCAACAGCTTTGTGTTTAAAATTTCTACTGAATTATTACTCTCTGAGTAGAATTGTGTCCTTGTTTTAGGGGGGGCGACTAAAATGGGGGTGCCCCGAATTTGTCCAATTGGCCTTCTTTTCGGCGAAGTTAATGAGCATGGGTGTGGTCAAAAAAATGTGGGTGTGTTTTCAACCACGCTAAGTTCAAATATCTCAAAAAATTTTAATTTCAAAAAATTTGATTTTTTCGATTTCTGGGGTACTATTGCCCAAAAAAGGCGATTTTGGCTATTTTTGAAGATTTAAGTTGACAAAAATTTTTTCACGCGGCAGAATTTCTTGCCATTTGACACAAATGAGTACTCCTATAGGGCCTCTGTATATGCCAAATTACAGCCTTATAGCTCGCACCAGTAATAAAATATTCCTTTCGTTAGCCAAGAATTTTCAAAATTGTGCCGAAACTTCAACTTTGAACAGTAATTCCCTTAGATGCAGATAAGATACAGACGTCTAGTATTTTTCCGCAGATAGGGGCACATGTGCCGAATCACATTGGCCAATGACAAGCTTGGAGCTAAGGTCTTGCAGGCAGCAGAGGTTTTACTATTAATTATGTTGGTAGTTGCGAAAAAGGGGGGTCGGGCACATAAACGCGACGCCTGCACATGGCTGAAAGGCAGCTAAGAACCAACGACCAAGTATTTTTTGACCACACCCATGCTCTGTAACTTCGCCAAACAGTAGGCCAATCGGACAAAGTCGGGGCAAACGTTTAGTCGCCCCTTAAAGGACGGATCAAACGATAACAAACGCTAGCATATAGGGATCACACAGAGTTTAGTGATAGGGTAAATTAATTGTAAGATCAGAAGAGAAGGAAAGAAAGGACTAATTGAGTCGATCCAAAGTTTGTCCCGTTTAAAATAACCCTTTATCTAAGCAAGTACAATCAACTCTGGCAAACTGTAAATTGTTTGTCTGTATTCTAATTGTATACGTTTACCCCTCTGTAATCTCTAGTTTGTAATCCGTATTATCACAGACCAGTATTATTATTGTTATTATATCATTTTGTTAATCATAACTGAACTTAAAATTGTATCAATTTTGAGGAAATATAAAGTGCTCCTTATCAATTGATTGTCTTTATTAGTTCATTAGGACAAGATCATGAGCAGTCACTGTGTTGCGTAATGCTCTACGAACGCTACGTTTTCAGACGCCTGACAGTCGCCGAAGAACTGTTACTTTTGAATGCAAGTTAGTTTTTCTAGAAATGAGTGAGCCAGGTTTCCAGGTTTAGTGAAGCATCGTGAACTATAACGCTTCAAAAATTGCTTCAGTTGTTTGAAGCACAAGCGTTTCTCTTGAGCACATGCAAGCGAAAACCCGGTGAAGGGGTCATGCAATACAGTCATGAAATGCTTGAGTTGGATAAAAGCGCTTTTGGCAAAGTTACAGATGACGTTCTGAACACTCAACTGCGGTGTTGCTTTCAGCATTGGCTAGAACCCTGGCTCATGTGGCAAACAATGTGGCGGGAACCTAGCACATATAATGAGAGTGTTCAAATGGCTGAGAAAATATTCAATGAACGTCAGGTGCTTAAGGCGGCTCTTGGAGCTTCCGCTTTCAGTTCTGAACAAGAACAAACGACCGTACTTGCTGACTTGCCTACACCTTGGCAAGTTGCTTGGGTCACCAAACTAGTAGTATGAAAAATGTGGGTTCTAATTCTATATATATATGCAGGAATTATATGCATATATTACATTATATATATGATATTATAGATGTTATATGCACAAGTTCTGTTCCCACTGTAGGAAACCTGGGCACAGCAAAGAGGAATGTTTCAAACTCAAAGATGACGATTCGTTCGGACCACCGGTTTCGCGAACTGCTCTTACGCAATGCTTAGCTACGTTTTCAGACGCCTGCCAGTCGCCCTGTTACTTTCGTATGCAAATTAATTTCTCTGTATCTAAAACATTATTAAGTTTCATTCTTGTCTGTTTTGATCCAAAATTAAGCAGTTGTCTAGTTTAACGTTGCACAGGAACTAACTATTGTTGTGTTCTGACACGCACACTATCGGCAAGTGTCGATCCCGCTTGTTAAAGATATCAACTCAACCCTTGCCATTATTCAACGGACTCATGACAAAGACCCCTACCCAGGTTGGCTACAAGGACTCTCAAGTTTGGATAAATCACCTTTCTTTAGTCCTGTGTCTAAGTTTACTGATCACAGTGGACGCGCCGACCTTCCGTGTAATTGAAGGGGTAGTACCCTAGATTAACCTAGCGAGATTGAATTAACACGGCTTATTACAAATCGAATCAAAGCAATCAATACGAAAGGAAGAACCAAAGAGATTGAACTGTTGAGAAGCCAGATCTTTAAGTCACTTCATTACAAATGCAGCCACACAAAATTTGAGTTAACTAGTTAGTTAATTTGGACAAGTTTTCAAAGTTACAGCCACGCCGTTATTTTAGGAAAAAATTTTCTTTCCATTTCTTTTTCTTGCAAAAGAAGATATTTGGACCCCATTTTTTCTTTGTTTAAAGAAGACAGAGTGTGTCTTTGTCTCAGGTTTGACTGTCAGTCAATTTTGCGTAAGAAGCCCAACCCAGTGACCCATTGCGAAAAGATTTCTGCTTTCCTGCTTGCTTTAATATGTGTGGCCTATGTTCTCAATGCATATGTTTGAAACGTACGTAGCAGCTGTCAATGTACCAAAAATAACTATGAAACTAAAATTAAAGAAGCCGCTTTTCTTCCTTTCCTTTTTTAACTTCAAGAAAATTGATGCTAAATTTCTTTTTCTATTTTTACTTAAAGAATTCTTTCTTTTTCTTTCCCCTAAAATTCCGACGTTGCTGTAGCTTCGAGTTAACTATCTCACGTCTCCAGTTTAGGCTGGGAGGGACTGTTTACTTGTTCCAAAAGAACATGTGCTTCCGTGAATAGGGGGTGGATGAGCAGAACTAATAATAGAATAATACCAAGTAGTGCCCAAAAAGGGCAAGATTCCTCTACCGAAGTATATGACATGCTTTTCCACTGTGCCATTTATTAGCATTATTTCCATCGAAAGAGAATATAACCAGCAGACAAAATTTCTCCCCCGGCCCTTCTCCTCTCCCCCGCCCACCCCCACAAACACCCCCAAGACACATTTTTTTACTCTCTCCCCCCTACCCCCCTAAACAATACACCCCCGCTCCCCTGAGGCTCTTTCTTCTTTTTCCCCTCCTCCCTCAATAATTTTTTTTCCTACCCCCCCACCACCATTTTGAGAACCCCCATTTTCTCCCCCCTTGTTTTTTGGGTTCCCCCCCTCCCACCCCCCCTTTACCTCTTTTTCTTGTCACAACGAAGGAACTCTCCCAGGTGTCTATAAGCCTGTACCCCCACCTGCCCCACCCACGATTTTTGCCACGCGGTTTATTTTCCTAAATCCTCTCAAATTCCTGCTACAGGCTACAGCAACGTAAAGTTCTCCCATCTGACACTGTTGTAAAATGACAAGAACATTTATATTGAGCTTTCGTACAAATTAAACTTAATTTGCATAATCAGAATCCAAAATATGGTACATAGCTAGCCACACGTTAAAGATAGGGGATTTTCTTGACCCAGTACAGAAATACACGCAAAAGATGCTATTCACCGATATTAGGTATTCCGGCTCTAGCCGGAATAATAAATTTGAAGTGATTATTTGTGTGTTCGCGTAAACGTTGCTCGTGAGTAGCAAATAGCTTTACTTGTTTATATGTTCCTTCATACAGAGCTTAGATACTGCAGTTTACTTACACGTAGGAATTTTATTCGACAATCACAATTTTTTGTCAGAAAGTCTTCGCATTATTCCGTTGTGTGTGTGGAAAGCTGTAATGCTGCACTTTTCCCAGAAATTTAAATCAAAATTTGTTATTTGAGTGTCGTAAGGCTAGTTAACATTTTTGGGACTAGACTAACTAGATCCACTTCTTCATCAAAAACAAACAGCAGCCTTCTACAGATTTCTGTTCCTCGATCCAAGTCTGTCACGTCAAATATTCAAATTCTGACATAATTCAATAGCAGTATCTCCTGCTTTGACGCATCAACTAAGTCATACGACTGTCAGTTATCGGTGCCTCACGCATACTGTTGACTAGTTTGTACCAGGTATTGAAAGCCTTAGTCTTACACTAAGTCACGATAAAACTGTCTACAGATTGTAAGATTTCATCTATCAGAAAATTCACTCGACGATGATCCATTTGACCAACTCATAATGTCTCCAGGTTTGTCAATTATACCGTCCACTTGATTGTTGACAGTTTCTAACAATATATATATATCTTGCGTGCGCTGCAGATCTACAACTGTTTGATGAAGCATCAGCTTAGCTGAGTCGCAAAAGTTAGTCTGGTGATCTTCTGCCTGAACTCACTGTTGAGTAAGGACATATCTTATCCTTAGACCGACTACCTGGACTAGTGTGCATCCTACGCTATTGCGCGGGTGGATATCTTAATATCTTACTGTTTTGGCGACTGAATGTGAAGCCTTTCGAAAAAATTATGACCGAGTTTCGGGTGAACTCGTTGGCAAATCGGGAATAAATAGGTTTTAACAGACCATGCGAAAGTTGCATAATCACTGAGAAAAATTACGTTCAAGCCATAGTTTAAGTCCAAATCATCCGTAGAGTTAAAATTATTTCGTTGGGCTGAGTTAGCTATATCGACTTGTATCGATCTTATTTATAATGTTTGGAAACATTTCGACTTAATATATATTATCAAGAGTCCATGATTTTCTTCTATATATTAGAAGAAGTGTAAGCCACTAGAGGGCTCCTCTTCTTGGCATTGCGTAACGGTGCTCCGACCACAATACGCGAAAGTTCTCCCGTTTGGGGGGCTT
The DNA here is from genome assembly GCA_030248195.1 of Trissonchulus latispiculum. Taxonomy (NCBI): domain Eukaryota; kingdom Metazoa; phylum Nematoda; class Enoplea; order Enoplida; family Ironidae; genus Trissonchulus; species Trissonchulus latispiculum. The sequence continues at coordinate 87,565 of JASAND010030450.1, read as the reverse complement.
ACTCTTCTTCTTAATAATAGTGCAATTATGCACTCTTGATATTATCCATTCAATGTGTCTTATGCTCGTCGTCCTGAACAAAATCATGAACTCAACAATTTACTAGGTTGGAAATAGGATGTCAAGAAATTGAACATTAAAAACTAATGTTTCTCATTTTCTAGATTTAATTTCTACAGAAAAATAGGATACGTTCAATTTGATCCTGTTCTTGCCAAGTTATCTTTTTCGTCTTGTTCGTCTTGAGAGCTTAAGGTGAAGGTTACCGATTTTTTATAGGATGCGAGTATCTTTGCATTATGAAGTACAATCCTGAGAACTTAGAAAAAGCATGTGCGGTCAGGCAACCGAAGTTTATTGCAATCTACAGGGGCCGATGTTATCAGCGTCTAAACGCGGGTTAAGTCGATGACCCGGGACAATTTTACGTGTTAGACGATTAAACCCAGGTTTGCCACTCTTCACCCGGGTTTAGACATTGATAACATCGGTCCCAGAAGAATGGGAATTGTGAAACGGAATAGAATGAATTTCTTAATGAAATCAATTGTTTCGATCCCCAAACATCTTCAATCAAACTGGGTCGGTTGTCAGCTGATATCAGTCAACCAACTGTAATAGGACTGATACCGGCTGTGTCAAAGATCTCCCAAAACGGTATGGTTTTTATCCAAGTTTTCAAGGAGTTGGCCAACTAGTGGGGGTCCTCTTGAATGGAGCTGACGGGTGGTCTTGAAGCGATCAATGCATTGTGATAACTTCTGCTCCGGCAGCAGCCTTGCCGCCGCCTCGGGTTATTGCTTACGCAATTATTCAACGCCGAACCGTGAACCTTGGGTTTGGTGTTACCATTCCTCGAGAAAGCAACGGGGGTGTGGCATTGCACTAAAATCACGATAGAAAGCTTATGTATCTTATGGCCCTATGTCCTACTTTGCAATAAAAAGTTTTCAGTTAGGCGTTTTACTTTCCACCCTTGCAGTCCCACTGTGCACTCTGAACAAACAATATTTTGTGAAAATGTTACGTTTCCGCTGGACGAACATTTTCAGCATATAATTGTGCACCTGCTGTGCAACTTTACAAAAACTTTAGTTGCTTACTACAGTAAAACTTCGTGCAAAACATTGCCTGAACATTTTTCATAAAACTTGAGAATTTAAAACTTGACTTTATACCGCAAATAAAGTATGCCGCTCCAGTGGAATAAACACGGTTAAATGTTGCGATTTCGGCCTGGGCCAGTTGGCCCTTGTGTTTTTGGTCTGTGTCAATATCAGGCACCAATATCACATGCTATGTATACTCCATACTTTTATTTGAATAGGACTTCAGTAAGTATTACCTTAGAAGGGTTACTTCAGTAGAGGCGGACTTATTAAGCGCATAATTTTACTGATATGTTACGTAGTTCAATCAATGACTTACGTAGTTTAGTCAATTAAATTCCCAATTCTCGGCTGACGCGGCTGGCTATCTGCTTTATATGGCATTTTAACCAATTCCGACGACAAGAAGCATGGCTTTTGAATCTGTTTTGGAAGGGATTTAGTCTTCAAATTAGTCGTGCAGGTATAAATTTGAAGGTGCTTCGCTCTATCCAAGTAGTTCGTGGTTCTGGTCATGGTGGTTCGAATTTCAGTTGTCTTTTTTAGTACTCGAAAGAGTTAGTTCTAATCCCTGCTGCATAAAAATAGTTTAAGTAAGACCTCAGTTATCCATCCTTAGTTGGTAGGTTAATTAGGTACGAAACGACCTTTGTTGAGGAAACTTTTTCTGTGTAAAACAAATGTTATTGATTGTGTTATTCCAGGCTCACGATTGCAGGATCGAGAATGAGCACCGGCACCCCATACCCTGGCAAAAGCTATAGAAGGAACGCAAAAATCTATTACCTTTCTTTTGCGGTTTGCCAATTTCCAAAAAAATAAGCTCTGTACATTTGAGCAAAACAAATCTAAGACAAGCCTTTGCATCAGCTGCCGACTCAAGTTTAGACAAGCCTGTTGAAATTGCTACTGCAAAATGGATTCATCTGCAGGTAGTGGTAGCAAATTACCTTAAAATCAACTTGTTAGACTGAATTTTGGCCTAGATTTGATAGATCGCTTAATATTCCTGGAAAGATCTTAAATCACAGGGAAGGTAAAACCTATCAGAATTAATTTTCTGTTCTGTCCTACATAGTCTGAATGTAAAGTAAATCAGGTTAAAAGGATTTTCACATTGCTTTGTGTGGGAAGCATTGACAGCCCTTTTTCTCTAACTTTCAGTTAAGTTCAGGTGTTGTTCTCCGGAAACTGAGACTTCTTTAGCATCAAACTGCTGTTGTATACAGGGAGGAACTGATAAACCTAATTTTCTTAGGTTAGACTTAAGCAGTTTTAAGTTATTCAAGGGTTTCGTTCTGTGGGATGTGACATATTGTCTCCATACAAATTTTGACACCTGTAAATGAATGTTTACTAGCTAATAATTTGAGAAATGTTAAACAATTCTTATCCATGTTGATTCATTAATTTTTCAATACTTTTGAGTTGCATTTAATCAAGCAAAGTATTGTTAATGACGCCAGTCTGTCTGATTGGTTTGAAGGAAATCTGGCTTGTCACACAAGAGTTTGCCCTTCTACGAAGTTTCAAATAAAAAACAGGCCTACGTTATTTTGCCAAACTTTAAACACTTGGAAAATCTTTAAGCTAGCACTAACTAATTAGGATAATTTGAACTTAATCCTAATCCTAGTTAATCTTTATCTTAGTTTAGTTAATCTTATCATTCTACCTTTTGTCTTCTGCAGTGACTGTATCCGAGAATTTTCAGTGATTTTTACTTTAAATTTGCTAAATAGAAAAATAGCGAATATATAGGTGAAAAGGGAACTGAATTAAAATCGAACGCTAAGTTGGCTGATTACAGGTAGAATACCGTTCAGCTAGCGTGGTGGCAACGAGCGAGACTAGTTTATTACGCTGATTTCAACCTTTCAAAGTTCACTTGGAATACTTTACACCTTCGATTCTGCCACATTATGAGGTAAAGTTTTGAGGCAGATGTCCCACATAAGGCATCCTGGTTCGTATTAAGCCCCCATCTTTACGGATTTACTTCGGACTTGCCCATACTTCGGCCGCTTACACTACGTTCTGCAGAAACAAGCCAAGCTGGCATTCTACAATGCAAAAATTAATTAAGCAGCCTTGGCAAGAAGGCAGCTCAGAAATATGGGTGTGATATTTTGTTCAGAAACGTTGCTGAAATTAATTTCGATTAACTTCAACTTAGCTCAGATAGTGGCTTAATCTCAATTAGTAATGGTAAATCCTATTTTCACCTGACACAAAGGGCATACATTGTCTTCTGCTGTCGTCAGAACAAACGAACGCTTATTGTTAATTTAACTTTTTGTCAAGACAACAATCATTAGCAGCACGTGAGCTAAAATTACAGCAAGAGAGCCAATTTCTGTAATACCAGATTTTGTTCTTCAATGTTAAGTATCTGATAATTTTACACGTACAACACGTGAAAATTCAAATTAGAATTAAATCAACATTCTTTGCAGCCACCTCACCTATATTGGCGCCAGCTTACATGTTTTAGTAGAAAGGTTATGGTATGGTAGCGCCACCTGAGGGGAGGATCTTTACAGTATCTGTCTGTAACCCTCAGGGACAGCGCTCAAAAATAGCGTGCTAACTGCTAGGGCAGGAGATTTTAATTTTAGGTTTCACATGATTCTCCACTTGTAGCGCGTAAGAAACCATTCGGTTGCGGATGCTCTAGATCTAAGTTGCTGCCATGTACTTGCAAACTTTGATTTTATCATTTAGGGTTGACTAATTTTTGGACAAGTTCATGTTCCTTGAAAAACCTAAACGTAATAGTCCACGGTTATTATAGTGTGGGTATATAGTTTGTTGGTTGTTGCAATAATTCGAAAATGGTACTTTCTGGAGTGAAATTAAACTTTTTGAATTTTAGTACATTTTTAGCACACTGAAATTGAAATATTAATTAATTTCAAGTCTTTGAATAATGCACTGGTTTTATACATAGCTTACACTTTAAATTGCCAAAGTTTACGTTAACGACTCCAAATGTCGAGTTTAGTTTTAGACAGCTAGCCGTTTTAGGTACACCGTACACGCTCGCAAACGTATCAGATTCTTCTGTACGCGTGCGCCATGCCCAATGCGTCTTCCAGCGGCTGGAACTATAAAATCACCGCAAAGATCCGCGTACCAACACCGGGTTCCCGGAACCAAATTCGACACTAGTAGCCGCAATGCAACAAAAGCGCTGGATTAGTCGGCAATTTAGGCCAAAGTAGATGACAGATAACGATGAAAAAGATGTCTCTTAAAATCATATCCCCATATTACTGCAGTGCTGATTGATAATAACTGATACCCAATTAAGAAGCCTTTAGTAGAATTATGCAAAAGTGCACCAGGATTAACTTTGTCACAATCCCCAACGGATTTTCTATTCAGCTTCGGCTAATTAATCTATCCTTGCTTCTTTTGTCTTTTTCTCAAGGTTCTGCCCCTACTTCTTTACCAATTTTTTGCCTTTATTTTTAGCCCGTTTCCTATTTCAGCCTTCGCATTATTCGCTCTGCTCAGACATGATGTCAAAATATTTTCTCCTGATTTTTCTGTCAGTGGTGATTGTGCACTCAGTGGACAGTACACTTTACATTCCCCGCCCAATGTACAGATTACAACGCCATTACGGTGAAGGTGACAGCAGTATGTGGAAGGCGTATCTTGGTAAGCCTTCATTAACAATATGGGAACCTTTCTGTATTCAGGGGATAAGGCTTAGGCTCAGGCGTATGTGCAGGTTCATGCGTAGGTTTAAGTTTGACAGAATTTTCTTAATGTAAATCTATAGCGTTTTAACATTTCACCACAAAAGGAAACCATTAACCAGCACCTTAAGATGGTGGCATCCTTTTGTGGTGATTTTTTGAAACGCTATAACTTTCGCAATTTTGGGAGTTGGAAGGAAGTTAATACATTGTTTTAAAGCTTATATATAATCAGCGCATTTACAGAAGCTTAGCAAATAAATTGGCAGGAATTTTCTGAAATAAAGGCTAAATATACACAGAAAATTTTTGAACATCAATTTCTCAAAACTGTAGAATCGGACAATGTTGTTGTTGTGGAATATATGAAGGACATGTGGGCGAAGGACATTTTTTCGAATTTGGCTCAACAGGTCTTATTGCTCCAGAAAATCCGCCAAATGTGTGGTAACACGAAATGTCGCATCTTTGCATTGAGTTTTCTCTCAACTGTAAACGTTTTCGCTCAAACCAAGAAAAACGACCCTCGCGATAGTGCAAATTTTCATCCTGCCAATAATCACAAAAATTCATTGGGTAGTTTTTGAGATGTCGATGTTCAAGAAACCAATCGTAGGTTTGCCAAAATTGTTTTTCTGCAAAACCTCCAGCTTAAACATTCTCCAACTAATAAGCATCGATAAAATGTGCAATTAGGCTATCTATCGATTGAGTATCAATAAACCAACATTGTCCGTACGATTTGGAAGAAATTTTGGAAAAACTGATTTCCTCGAAAATGGCCCTCTTTTTGACCCCAAAATTGTTTTGGCGTATACTGACTTAACCGCTCGCAACAGCTCGAAGGTTGTAAATGTAAAAATGTGCATTTTTGTGCCCTCTTTCCAGACATAACAACCAATGTGGTGTATTGGCTACCTACTGAGGGTATAAAACCAAAAACAGGGTCCAAAACAGAAAAGTTTTTATCTAGTTACCTAAAAATACGGGACTGGTCCTAAAATGCTGAGGAGAACCATATTTGGGAAGTTACGTCTACTTTCCCAGAAAATTGGAGCTTGTAAGGTCAAATTTACACAAAAGGAAACCGTCACCTTAAAACAGCCGGCTGGTTCGACTATTGCATGGTGGCTCTGAGAGCTGAACTGAAGTTAGTTGGTTCGATCGTTACTATGGATGGACTAAAAGAACAAGCATCGAAAATAAAAACCTTAAAAAACGCATGCATTTGTAAACTTGAAATTGCATAAAATGTACGTATAAATCTTCTTTTCAGGTAAGCGACCTGAAGCCGGAAGAAATGAAGCCGAGTACATGGACGCTTTCAAACGCTAAACTCATGGCCTTAATCATTATCGAATTAACTTTATCAATTTATTAAATCTTTATTGATGTATAGGTACATGTGGGATGTCTAAAAGTTATGTTGTTGTCATACAAGCATTGCACTAAATGAGCACGCATCTGCAATACAAATAAGATACAGTTACTATAAATTTAGTATTACAGCACTTAATACAAGCTTCATAAGTGTACTTAGTCGGTCAAATTTTCCAAAGGCCAATGCCAAATAGTCTTAGCAATTAGCATCAGTTAACAGCCCTTACTCAATTGACGTTTGGTTGGATGAGTCGTTGTTTACTTGTTTTATATAATCAGAATGGAAATTATTGGTTAATATGTATTATTATAATTATTAATAATCAATGATTATTAATAATTGATAATTATTTATTAACAATTAATGAATTTTAAGATGTAACACACGTTTGTATAGAGCTGTGTATATTTAGGTCCCAGAGACATAGGGTGAACCGTTTTAGCTTTGCGGTAACGCAAGACTAACGTTATGATAATGTGAACTGTTATGACGGAGCCGTGTGATAATTTTCGAATTCGAATTTGGGCCAGGCCTTAATGCGGGCCAACGCCGGGCAGGCCCAGCCTGGCTTGCTACATAGATCGGCCTGGCCCGGACCCGGCCTAGCGAAATCCTTAACGGCACAACCCTAGACCTGCTGTAGTGTGAGTCTTTCATACTCTTTGCATGGGTAGCCCTTCGGTTGCATCGTGTACTTCGTTAAGAAACAATAGCCACTGGAATTTTATTAATAATAGTATTCGCTATTTTTATGCTCTAAGATTACATGCGTATTAGGGTTTTCTTATGAGAAAACTAATCAAAGATTCTCAGTAAAAAGTAAAGAAGGCAAGATGACCAATTGATTATTATTTACCTCATTTTTCCAACAAGTACGGACAGCCTTCATTTATTTGTGCACGCAAGGTACATCACCGTCAGAACTAAAATTGGGTATTCACTGATTTAATAGTTTTGAAGCAAACTAAAAGAAGACCATTCACCATATGGACTAAATTTGGTTTGAATAAGTTTTGACTGTCCAAGTTCGATTCGCAAGATTTATTCGATACGCAAAGGAGGAAGGGAAACCGAAAACTTTTGTCCCCTGTTTTGCTATACTGTCGTCGGGTTTTGGGGTTGCAGAACAAATATCTGAAATCCGTTCTTCGAGATAAACGTTTCATTTGCCAGATAAAAAAACCAAAATTGTAAGCTCACAACTTTAGCTTAAATTATGCTGACGAAACACTAACCAGGTGGAAACTAGAATTTTTGTTAACCCGGAAAAGTCCAGCATTCAAACGGTTTCGTTGGTATCTCTTGGCGAATCGAAAAATTCAGAATTGTCGAAATCGAAAAGTTTTGTGCTATTTGAGAACTAAGCGTTGTCGGAACATGTTCGTACTAAATTTTAGCTCATTTGGTTTGGCTTTAGAGATTTTAATGAGCGCTGGGGTAAACCAGACATTTATTTCAAAATAAACGAAGTACCATTTTTGATAAATTGACGAATACAAGTCATTTGTACGGAGCGCTATGCTTGTTACCTTCCAGTTCTAGTTTAACTTACACATATACCATACATATGTAATTAACACGCAGACACCTTTATCTTTATACCAATATCAATGTGATACACTTTTGAACTGCGCCTGCCAGTCTGAATACAGAGCCATAGTCTTTAATAAAAACAATTTATTTTAAAGCACGTGCGCGACCTTTATTTTTATTTCGAAATTTGATAAGAACGCCAGGACCAGACCAGCTGTCCTCAGTTGACATCTAGAGTAGGACCTCCTGCAAAGAGGAATACAAACTTTTACAAGATAACAAATTTCACAAATAAATGCCCACGAAAAACTTTATATTGCATTACACTTAAAGCTAAATTTAAAGATAAACAAACATTTCAACAATTTTGATGACTGGCAAATTATTTTAATGGTCTCAGACAGGACCGCCTACTTTTATTAGTACACCTTTTCAGACCTGGAATGTTTTGCTTGCTACTTTAACTTTGAGTTAAATATGAAAGTCTCTCCGGCTCCAAAAAAGCTTAAGACCCCCGATTACAGAAAATTTTGCTGTTATCAGGACATCTTAAAGCGGAGATTTCAACTGGATCGAACGTCTGCTAAATCTGAAGTAAGTTGTAATCAACCGTTCAGGTAATGTGCACTGTTTTTGCAATGTTCATACCATTCTCTATTTATATTTGGGTAAGGGTTGCAAACTACGAATCCCTACTGTCTTTTGAGAAATGAGAACCATTACATTAAGAACACTTTTTAGCAGTGTTGGCATCTGGGATGGGATCCCATGGGATGGGATGGAATGGGATGGGATGGGATGGGATTGAAAACTCATCCCATGTGGGATCAGTGGGATCTTGTGGGATCATTTTGCCTTACAATGCCTTCAAACACCGTTTCCAAATTTTGAAAAGTTGCAATATTTTGGTAAATTTGGCATAAAAATGTCTGTTCAATTTCATGATTGGCGTTTTGATGACTACTAGCAAAGCTAGGCATGGAGCTCTTTAAGGTATCCTCTTGTGCAGTGCTTTTATGGTGTTTTTTTAAAGCGCTGTAACTTTCGCAGTTTTTGGAGTTGGAAAGAGCTTTATACATTGTTTTAAAGCTTATAATCAGAACATTCACATAAAATTACGAAACTAGCAAAATTACCAAAACCATGAACGAAAATTTTCTGACATAACGGCTAAATATAGACCAAAAATTTTTGAGCATCAATTTTTCAAAACTGCGGAACCAGACAAATTTTTTTGCGCTAACCAAAAACATGAACGAAAATTTTCTGACATAACGGCTAAATATAGACCAAAAATTTTTGAGCATCGATTTTTCAAAACTGCGGAACCAGACAAATTTTTTTGCGCTAACATACAGAGGACATATGGGCCAAGGGACGATTTTTGGGTTTCGCTCAGTGTCACTTAACGGTTGAGAAAATTCGCAAAATGTACGGAGGCACTAAATTTTTAAACTTTGCACTAAATTTTCTCAAACCTGGAAACGTTTTAGCCAAAACCAAGAAAAACGTCCCTCCGCAATAGTACGAGTTTCCATTTCGCCAAAAATCTCCGGAATCTGTCGAGCAGTTTTTGAGAAATCGATGTGTAAAACAAAATAACCGCAGTTTTGCCAAAATGGTTTTCCGGCCAAATCTCTAGCTGCAAGCAATAAAGTCTGGCTAGTATAAGGATTCATAAAATGTGCATTTGAACGTTGTATCGATTGATTATAAGTGGACCAAAATTGATCGTAAGGTTTGGCAGTAATTTTGAAAAAACTGATTTCCTCGAAAATGGCCATTTTTTGACCCTCAAACTGGTTTTTTTGCTAATACAGACTTAACCACTGGAGATAACACAAAGGTTGTAAAGGCAAAAATGTTCATTTTTGTGTCCTCTTTCCAGCCAACGTCAAAAAAGTATTCCATAATTTATCAATTTAGTGGGAGTCTTACGCAACTTTGTAGTACAAGTGTTCTGGATGGAGCCTTCGTGGCAGAGTGGTTTTTTACTTGCTACAAGTGGAGGATCATTTCAAGTCTAAAGTTAAAAACAGATCCAGCGAATTCCTCCTTTCCCGACTTCCTCGTTCGTTAATCATTACTGTTTTTGCTCCGGCTTTCCGACATTCACGTATTTTGGTCAGAGCATCGTTGCGCAATGCAGTGACTAGAAGCCCTTTATGCTAGCTCCCTACGTATATTCTACCTAATTATATGCACGCCCACGGACGGATCCCCATCCCCAAATGACATAGGATGAAGTCACAATTTGAATCATGAGCGTCCACGTTCTATTTTCTTTCTAAATTTCTTTCTGATTTTTTGTTCATAAATTGGTGTACAACAGGTTTATTTTATTTTTAGCTGGAAACTCTTCAGAGAATTATTCGCCACATCGATCGACTAGAATCAGCTGTGATCGAATCCTTAAATGGTGGCTCTTTGTCTGACAGTAGGCAGTTTTGTTATCTGAGATATTGGCCACACGACAATTTTAACAAAGAATTGAATATCTAAAAGCATTAATAAATACCCTTGAATATCAAAATGATGAAATTGTAATGCTAAGATAGGATCTCTGTTATCAGAGCAAAAGCTATGCTAGGCGCGTTATCGGCTAACCCCCTTCCCACAAAGTGATCCTCACTCATGCCGCCCCATATGGGTACGGGGTCCAAGCATTAAGGTCGATTACTCCTTTGTATAATTCCACTTTGAAATTAACTTGGGTCAAATCTAAGGAAGGGGTACGAACGTGTGTGTTTAACACATCGACGTACAAAATATACCGTTTGAGTGAGCGACCCCGATTTGGAACTATGCATCATACAGAGGCAGTGTGAGAGGGATTCAATTAGGGGGGGTTAGCCAGTATACATAGCCTAGTTTTTTGCTCTGATAACAGAAGAGAGCCTGTTGTCTTACGCTTATTATTATGTAGGTACCCTTGATAATGTTAAAAGAAACAAGTTTACGAACTCTCTTTTAGCTTGGTGCGATTGTAGCCTCCGTAGCTCAGTTGGCAGAGCGTTGGAACGTTAATTCGGAAGTCGTGGGTTCGAATCCCACCCTGTGCCCAAATTAGGGCCTCTCCGGTGCTGAAGTGACAATTTCATTTGCTGCACTATATTCTGCATATAGTATATGCAATATATGCATGAATAAATTTAAAATAAGGAATTAAAACTTTTTGCTGATTCTTAATGTTTTTCTTTATTTAGGAATTTCTTTTCCTGGGTCTTTGGACGGTTCCGTCACGAAAACTTCTTCAGCAGCAGCTTCAGAGACAAGCTCCAAAGACTAACGGTTAGACAATCTGCGACACTCTGCACTCAACCACAGAATCAAAATCAGTTACTGCCTCGTCTCACCAACTGCTAATACTTGGCATATGTGCGACATTACCCAGCTCTGACTCTTACTTCAAGTCAATCACTATTGTTTTTATCAATTTTTCGTTAAAATTATTTTATACTTTTGTGACTACGTGTCAATTCTTGTCAATAATTACGACATACGTGGTCAATGCGAACTTTAACTCAGGTAGTGTCTGGTTTTAGTCAAATCGTCATCTTTAACCTGTGTTTCCTTATTATTTCATCAATATTTTCATTCTGTGATTTTGCATGTACAAGTACTTGTCTCGACAGTCATTAATAAAAATAGCAGATCTATTAAAATGTCATGTCATACAAAAATATCTGTTTGGAATGTTCCCCCCATAGTTAGGTTTCATGCTGTGGTGGCTGCTGCTGCTGTTCCACTTCAGTGTTATACTTTTTTGGAACCTGTTGATTAGTTTGAGTGGCATGGGAGACCTTCTGAACCCTCAGAAGTGGGATTTGCTCCACCGCCGGTCTCGCATTCGTCACTTCCACGGGAACCAGCATTGTCTGAAATACAATACAGAGAAACTTAAAAATTATTTTGTAACACAGAAACAACAGAATACATGTTAACATACATAATGGATTAGGATACAGAATGTATATTCTACTGGCTACCTTCTACGTAATGCTTCTCATTAAAGGTAAAGGTTGCCCCTAAGGGGAACCTGTGTTCTACTCTGTTGGTCATCACTCATCATAAAGGGTTTCATGGCAGTAGAGTTAAGAAATTCTTTTCATTAATCTTATTAAAAACTAAAATTTAAACACTGCTTCCAAGTTCCAACCTTCTCACAATTTAACACTAGGCACTTTGGCAGATTTCCATAGATCTTAAACAAGACACAAGGATTTCTGTAATTGTTGTTGACGATTGTAAAGCGATGTGCAAAAACTCTCATAAAATACATACTTTACGTTAACCAAAGTAGAATTACGACTCGGTGCTAAGGCCGATGCACACCTTTCGCTAAAATTAACCGATTTAATTTTTTTGGTATGACTAGATTTAACAATTTACCAGAAAACATTCTGTGAATTGCTAAAGCTGCAGAATCATAAAACATTCCATCTCAGAGATTACCTGTACCTAATTTTAGCAGGAATTTAAAGCATTTGGAATACATCTATGTATAATTTGCTACCAGCACAGGTTAAACCACTTATTTTCTATTTATTCATTAGAATTTAGTCAATTGAATTTGAAAATACCTGCTGACCAATAGGCGACTGCGTTACGTAATATCCTTTATGCGTCTGTGGATCCGATGTGCCGCACCAAACATTCATGTAGCAAAGAACACACGATATAACATTACACACACCTAAAATAAACTAAACTTTACTTAACTATACTCAGCCTCATTATGCCTACTATATTAACCGTCAGAGATTCAATTGGTTCAGTCAAGAGTTACAATAGGAAGAGTAAGACACTGAGTTCTTCCTACTTTATTCATCAGCTTCAAATATGCTCGAAAAATTATTAGGAGGAGGGAACTTCCTAGCGTGTCAAAATACTACGCTGACATTTTCGAAAAAAAAACGGTTTTGTTTGACACTCTGACACTGTTTGACCACAGGTTCAACAGGGAAATTTTTAAAACTATTTTATATCACCATGTAGTATTATCATTACAGCACCATTTATTTATGAAAAGGATCGAGTTAACTACCTACTCCGCACATAAGTTTTTGTAAATGCAGCAATGAATTCCAGTCCATAATTAAACGTATATGTTACACATACAACTACATAGTGTTTGACGCCGGCCGGGGGTTTCACCGGCCGGCCCGGCCGAACCCATCGGCCGGCCGGCCGGCCGGCGGCCGGTGAGCCCGTAGGCCGGCAGGCTACCGGCCTAGAGGAGTTTGCAGTGCAGTTATTATAACTGCTAAGATATTTATTTTCGGATGTTTTCTATAGAAAAATAGCACAGCATAGCATAAAAATTAGCAAAACAAGATTTGGAGTCCATTTTAAGCTTAGTTGCTCTATTTTGTAAATTTCTGATTGGTGATTTGTATCCCAGCCGGCGGCCGGCAGGCAAGCAAAAGTCGGCGGCCGGCTTAGGCCGGCCGGCCTCAAACACTACATGCAACCCCCATCAAGCCCTAAAAAAGCTACCCTAATTCCATTATGCAAATTTACCATGAGCCGCCGTCAGCACTAACTGCAGTGCGTACATGGCAATTTTCGTGCTCTCAATGATCTTATTCAGATTCCCGTAGTACCGCTGTCTGGCATAGTCCCAGCGGTGCTGCAGCACCTCCTCTTCCTCGTGCAGCAGGTAGGCAAGAATGATAAATAGGGCAAAGCTGAGAACGCAGGCAACCACACTGGTCATCAGGTAGCCGAGAAGGAGTCTCCTTTTCGGCCACCGTTTAACCAGGAGTATACCCAGAACAGAGTTGATCAGGAAAGTCAGCGCGCACCAGAGGCCGCTCCCGAACCGACAGCCGTCATAGAACAGACAAATCATGGCAAAAATGATGATCTGTATGGCAACGCAGAACTGAATGGAGGCCAGAATCAGTAGAGATCTAGGGTGACGAAGGAAAATCTGGTTCACGTGAATCAGGGGGACCTGACCCCCGGAGTCCTCGTTCAGGGGAACGGTCAGCTCAGAACTGGGGTTAAAGGTCACGTGCTGTCCACTGCGACTGGACAGGGACTGTTGGGATTCCAGGGGGCGCCAGGTTCGACGATGGGTCGACATGGGTTTACTCCGAAGGGAGGTCGAATAAAAGGTGGAAAACTGGTTAATTCACGAACAATAAGTAGACAGATAACAGTGAAAATAACTACAGGAATGAAAGCTGTGTCTGAAACAAATCTTAGAACTATTACACACTAGTTGCAATTACAGCAGCGATCACAGAAACTTAGGTTTGCCCGAAAAGTGCTTTGTGGTAAATATTTAAATATAAATATATAATACATAGTTAATATTTAATTATTAGTTTAATTTAATGTTATTTTATATTAAGTTTTATATAATATAATATTTAATAAAATCAATAACTAGCATTGACATATGTAGGGTCGGATCATGGCAAGGGATTGCTGCTCGAAAAAAATTTGCTGGGCCCAGAACCATTACAGTATAAATTGATGTGAGTAGTCCGAAAATTGACGTCAATAGAATTTAAAATTTTGTTTAAAAATCTTCAGTAACACCGTCTCAATTTTTAAAAAAACTTACCATGTGTTCACATGGTCTCTTAGGTACTCATACACACACACACACACACACACACACACACACACACACACACACACACACACACACACACACACACACACACACGCACACACGCACACACACCATATTATACGCTTATAATGCAACAAATTAAAGTTGAATCAAAGAAAATGGCCAAGGGCCGAGCACAGTGCAAAATTACGAGATTTGATCCATATCATTTCTGTTAACATAAACCGACAGTGTCAAGTCGGGGACGGGGCGGGCTGCAAATCTGGCTTGCTGAATAAATTACGAGCTATTTTAATCCAACTATATTAAGTTTGCTCCTACAAAAACGTTGTATAATTTTGATGATCAGTAGACAGCAAGTACGAGACGGTTGAAATTTGATACAGTAATTACATTGAAAGAGGAGATCTCCAACTTCTGCAGATAAAATCATAAAATCAAGCAACTGTAATGATCAATCAGAAAGTTAACTATTGTTGTTTATGTTTAACAGATAATTACTAGTTAGGAAGGTAAAGATTAGGTTTAAATTATTGGATACATAGGTTAAGTAATTTTAATGTGAAACATGCTTAGAATACGACGTGTGCCATGGGTTCCTCTTCTAATGTTTTACCTATGCTCACACATAATCTAATGGGGGGGGCAAAGTCCATATGTTAGACTTTACAAGAGACTAACTAACTACCTACATCTGTAGGGCATCTGCCTTGAGGAACTGGCCCCTCCTCCACGGTTGTAGTCATCATTTGAGGTGGCACTCCTGGTTCAAGGACTGTGTATCTCGGGATGAAAACCCGCACCCTAAACTCTGACAAGGGTATGAGAATTCTCCGGGGGGAATCATTACCTTCAAGCTATATACAGAACTATGCGAACTCCAAACAATTTAGAATACATCGCGCTTCCATATTATGGGTTTGAAGCAGCCCGACGCTTCGCCGCCGTACGCTGGAAGGGCCGAGCCGCAGCCGCAAACCTTACGGCGGCCAAGTGACCACCACCACCGAATCAGGAGTGCCCAGCTGACCGGCTGACGATTAAACGGCCTAAACAGCAATGTGTTTCACATATTTGGATCAGTTGCTGGTTACTTTGTTTGTATTTCCGGTTCAAAAAATTAAGACTATTATTTACTTAAGTTATTTACAGCGTTATAAACAGCTTTAGATTGTAGGAGTTTGGATTTAACCAATTCGAAATTACGAAACTCATAGACTAAACTTAACCGGTTCGAAAGTGCTGCAAAGCTTCTGCTTAAGTTTCATGCATTCTGAAAAGGCCTACAGGCTAAAATTAGCTGCTGGACTTAAGATCTTGTGACTTCAGATTTTGGAACAGGCAGACAGTGCTCCTGAAGGGGCTAAAAAGAGCAGAAAATAAAGGTACATAATATAGTTGAAGACTAAAAGATTATAGAAGGGCAATGCTGTCAGCAGAAGAGATGGTTTTACGTCAAACATCGTTAAGTAGAAGGTTTTCCATTGAATTACGTATTAACAGCTTATCTTCAAGAGTTTACCCGAAGAGGGTGCTTTTGAGAATTTCAGTCGCCTTCAGCTTTACTGAAACCTTATGAGGGCTAAAAACTGGAAATATTTTTGAGGAAGTTACAATAGAAATGTTGTAGCCGAAGTTTACTGACTCATGCATCTGGAAGACCAGAAATATGTAAAATCTATAACTAAAAGATGATGTTGCGTAATGATAGACTAAAGATTGGAAATGGTTTAAGGCAAACATTTCGGGGAGATTTCTGACATCACAATGTTTTAATCTAATCATTAGCTGAACCCTAAAGGCAAAGCGACAAACTATATTCAAACAGATTATATGTGCGTCGATATTATGATATAACATAAAGACGAAAAAGCATTCATAATAAAAGAATCCTCATGATACAGAAATTCAGAAAAATAGAATTTACAATGCTGAAAAGTCATAAAACTCTCTAAAAGTGTGGTTTTTTGGAAAATTTTCTATAAAGGTTTTTCAATTTCAAAATTACACTGTAGTGGAATGAAGTACGGATGAACAATATTCGGCAACTCTAAAAAAACTACAACAATGTATGCTGAGGTGAGCATAAAGTGCTGCAGTGACATGTATAATTTCTAAATATTTTTTATAATAAAATTTTTCATGTTTAGTCGTAGTGTTACTGTTACTTTGTCAATTAAAATGCAAAATTTGCCAACTACTTCCGTATATTAAGTAATGTCCTATGTTAATGTCTGTACCTAGAAATTATTATGAAACAACTTGAGCTAGAAATCAAATTTTATTGAATCATTCCTGCATCCTGGCTTGAGATGAGTCTAAAGAACTGGGAGCATAAACTCAGGGCAATAACTATATACTAGATGAAAGAAGAAAGAACCAGAATTAGCATCAGAATTGAATCTATCGAACAATTTGTTAGGAAAATTGTTTTGAAATGGAAGTTCAGAGTGACACTAAAAGCAATTAAGGATGCAACTCTGAGCTATCTAATTTTCAGAAATTGGAAAATTAATGTTATCAATTGACTGACAGAATTTCATCGCCATTTGCATACAGGTAAAGCTATTAAAAGACCACATATATAGTAAAGACGATAACGCCTCTTCACCGTTAGTTTTCAGGGAGGTTTTCCAAATTAATGTAGGAGGTAGGCCTAATGTAGTTAAAGGCATCAAGCATAAGGTCAGATTTTTTATAAAAATTGTCATTGATAATTTTTTTAAATTTTCGTTACTGCTAAAATTAGAAATTCCGGATTTGCTCTCCAAACGGCATCTTTTCAGTATTCCTGTTTACATACTTCCCAATATCAAGTTTTATGATATAATCACGTTTTGAAAAGTTTTGGGGCAAAAGCGCTAGCAAAGAAAAAACTAGTAAAAGGGATATTATTGCTGTACCTTAAAATAAGGGTCAGGACCTTTTAGTTTCCCTTCAAAACAATCTAACCCTTTCAGTCACCAGTGCATTAAGTTGGCCAAATAACGACACCATCACTAACCTAAACTTTCAATGCAAATTCATCAACCATTGAGTAGATGGCTGGCAATATTTTACGCGAGCTGCTTCTCGTGCGACTTCGCGCCAAGCAGGAGGGTGCTGAGACAAACTGCAATAACTGCAGCAATTCTGCAAGTTCTGCAATTTGTCGACGCAATCGCCGCCCCCCCCCCCTCCCAGCCGTGACAGCACTTTATTAGGGCGCCAGCTGACACGGGTGTAAACTTGTGACGTAGTTCCTGAAAGTGCTGAAAGCACAAATTGACTTAAACTAAATAATTGGTTGAATCTGAACCTGAAGTCTAAATGTATCAGATACTTTCTACAATTACACAGCATTTGTGGCAAATTCTAAGGTCAACGCAACAAAGCCATTAACATTTTAATCTTAACTGTTTCAATTAAATGTTCATTCAATTGCTATAATATATGTAGTGATTTAGTGCAAATGAATTTCGACTTTCCGTAGAAAAAATGCTATAAATTCCATCCCATAAATAATGCTAGAATTTTTTAAAATTACCTACATAAGCTTAAAAATTTTTGAAATCAACTGAAACCAAAACGAAGGTGATCTGCGTTGCGTTCGACTTTATTAATTTCTGTTAACTTCTTAAAACAGTGCAAAAAATTCTTGTAGACTGTAGAGTCACGGATATGAAGGAATTTAGGGTTTCTTGCCAGTGGAAGGAACCATAGGTTTTGTGATTTCAGAAAGAGCGACCGCTTCTGATGTCGTCGAAAATTAATTTAGATTATTCTAAGTAATTTATAGATCTACCATATAACACACCTGCATTTGCATAGGCAGTTCGTTTACTGAAGTCTGGATTACTGAGGAATTTATCAGTTCATTCGATTGACCCTTATTGTGAATCATCAGTGAAGAGATCTTTGTTTTATAATCGAATGTACAAATACATCCTGGGATCTGATTAGATAATAAGCTGAGCAGATTTTACTCGAAATTACAAACTAACTCCAACTACTACCGAGAAAATTCTGGCCAGATGTTTTCGAATAAACATAAACTCAGATGCAGGAACACACCTGCTGATATACTGTTAAAAATTAGACAGAGAAACTTTACTTTGATTAACATGAGATTAAGATGTTTTGCTTCCTTGCTTTTGAGCTACAATTACCGAAATGTCTGGAACTATTCCCTGTCTAATAGGTTATTTGTGTTAAGAAATGCCCTCCAGGGAGTGCTTCGAAAGCAGAGTTTAACAGAAAATTTGTTCAACACTTCAGCTATCCTCACATACTATTAAGAGGGTTTGCTGAAAAACAAGTGCTTCCTTTCCTCTTGCTAAAAAATATCTGAGCCTCGTGAAGGAAAGGGCGTTAAAAACTACAAGCTATTGGCAGGCTGAAACCAGTGCGGATTAATAGGTGTAATTTTGAAACTGTTTCATAAGTTGTTCACAAACAAAGTTCGTTGCTCTCTGAAATTAAAATAAAGCATTACAAAAATTGATAGTGATAAGCATGGATCGGAGTTTTTTGTCCCTGCACGCTCCAAAAATTTACTCGACCCGGACAGCAGGGAGAAATGTGGTAGGTAGTTTGGTTCGGACTTTTTTTATAAAATTTCAAATCCAAATATCTCGCTTTCGCAAATTCAGAGAATATAATTCACTTTTGGGAGTTGGTTCGATCGATTACAAAAGTTATTCTGCCCGCCAGGAGCGTTCAAATGAAACCAATATTAGGTAGTTTGACGAAAAATTTGAGATTTCAGAGAAATCTTGAAAATCAGGTTTTCGTGGCTTTAGGGACAGTGTTTTTTGCGTCCAGATGTTCGTCTGAACGCAAAGTTTCTTATCCGGACGCAACGAAATTTTAACGGGACGCAAACTAGACGCAACATTATTTCGGGGGAAAATTCACTTTTGTAAGAGTAAAAACTTTAAATGTTCAAGTACCAATTTTTCATTTTTTCCAAAAATTTCTTCGAGTTCTGGAGGCTCCGCCCCCAGACCCCTGGTGTTTACCACTTTGTCATGGAATGCCAAGGTGCAAGATCATGTCTCAATGTTATTTGTTAAGTCGTTGTCCATAGATCTTGCTGAACTCGTAAATTTCACATCAATAAGTAAAGCATTACAATGTGCATAATCGTGAACATTTGAGTTTTTAACACATTTTGGAAGTATAATGCTGTTTATTGGTACTGATTTTATTCAAAATACAAAACTTTACAGTTACAATTTACACAAAGAATGAAATGGCGTTAGATGCTTTAATTAGATATAACTGATACCAAATTAATTCTTTTAAACATTTCCATTGCGGATTTAATCCGTAATTGCAAAAAATCTCCAATTTCTGGGTGGCTCTGCCTCCCAGACCCCCCGGTGCTCACTTCCAATACTGTTTTCAGGGATCCGTAGTTCTCAGAGTTTTCGAAATTGAATGCATGTTTGATATTTATTTACTACCTTTTTCTCAATGCTATCCCTAAATATTTCATTACATTTTAATACCTTAATTAGTTTTGTATAACATTGAAATATCGGAATAATGTGTGTCAATAATATTGAAAATTACGCAAGGTATTGCGTTAGATGCAACAGGTGCAAATAAAATCTTTTTAAACATTTCCATTACGGTTTATTCCTAATTGCAAAAAATTCTTCAATTTCTGAGGGGCTCCGCCCCCAGACTAGTGTTTGAGGGCGGCCGGCTTAAGCCGCCGGCCGACGACTTTCGCTCGCCGGCCGGCCGCCGGCTGGAATACAAATCACGAATCAGAATTTACAAAATATAGCAACCAAGCTTAAAATGGACTCAAAGTCTAGTTTTGCTAATTTTTTATGCTATACAGTGCTATTTTACTAAGATAACATCCGAAAATAAATATCTTAGCAGTTATAATAACTGCACTGCAAACTGCTCTAGGCCGGTAGCCGGCCGGCCGGCCGGCCTCAAACACTACCCCAGACCCTCCGCCGTATTCATTGGCTGTAGCTATATTCTACAGGTGCCGTTGTAATCGTACATTACTGTTAAGCAGCATCTACTTTCTAAATTGTCTAAATAGTGTTACACTAAAGAAATTATTTTTTTTCGCTACATGCCACACCCCAGTCGCTTTCGCCTGAAGGGGTAGTGCCAGATCAAAATTTGTATTTTGATGGGAGAAGGGTTATTAGGATCTGGCACTGAATAATTGCCGCATGCAATTATCCGAGGTGTAAAGTTGGAAGTGTATCGACCAAACTTTACGAGTGGGAAGCTGTGCACAAGGAGAACGTCGAAGCTAAAGAAAGGTAAAGTAGTGTAAAGTTCTGGGGTTCTGAGGTAAAAGCCGGAGTATTCTGGGTTCTCCTACATCTGGATTGTCCTACACTTGCTGGTTGGCTCTTTGTAAATGCACGTGTTAATTGCGGCCGCCTACTAGGTAGTGTTAACTACAGTATGACGTCTCACGTATACAATAGCTGAGTAATTCCTTAAATTTTAAATGTAAATGTATTCTATACGGTAAAGGGTATATATATATATACATACATATATATATATATATATATATATATATATATATATATATATATATATATATACGTAATGACTTTTTAATGCCTTCGTGACACTGTGGAATTTAAGTTAATTTAAATTTAACTTCAAATTTTAAAATATTCTTGAAAATGCTATTATTTGGACAAAATCTCATTTAGATGCAATGATAAGCAAAATTTAGCGATTGCTTTCAGAAGCTCTGCCTTATTACCACCTAAAAGCTTCTAAAATTTAACTTAATTCCGGTATATTTTTTGGAGGTGACAGAAATTGTAGGAATTGTTCAAGTTTCCTTTACTTTAGCAATTTCTACAAATCGGAAATTTTGGCGAATTTCAAATTTAAGTAGCAAAACATTTTATTTGAATCTTTTTGTAAAAATGAAAATCCCAACAGCAAAATATTTTCCAAGTAAGGACATATAAATTTCCTTTAGATTGACTTTTAAAACAACTTTCTGCATAAACTGAGTGAAATTAACCCTTGTGATCCTTCACAGTGAAATGCACGTGTCTTAATGTGTATTCTTATTTGCTACTACACCAGCCAATCAAATTGTGTAGGACAATCCAGATGTAGGACAACCCAGAACAAACCGTTCTTTCAAATATAGAAAAGTATCCGTTTACTGTATAGTGACAATGAATTTGAGTAATTTCATAGGGCGTTTTACGAATTTTAGTAAGTGCATATGGATTTGCGCAAATTCATAAAACGTCGTATGAATTTGACTAAAGTTCATGGGACGTTTATGAATTTGCGCAAGTGCATGGTTTTTCAATCTTCATACGATATATATATATATCATATATATCATATATATATATATATATACACATATATATGTCGTGGGTTTTTTGCGAAATTGGTCTTTTTGCGAAAAGACCAACAACTTCGGTCTTTTCGCGAAGTGCCCGGTCACATTGAGAAATTTGTTTAAAATATGCTCATTCCCAAAAAGACCAAGCGTGTTGTCTGTCAGTGAAGAGTAACAGACTGTCACTAAAATCACAAAAATTAAAAATTAAAAATTCAGTGTTTGCTGGTACAGAACAGACCCCATAAATTTTGCATCATAATGAATCAGCTTTCATAAATAATGTTATGATTTGACTTATTTCCCAAAAAGCCCAACATGCTTGGTCTTTTTACGAAAAGACCGGGCTGGTAACAGAAATGAGCATATTTTAAACTAATTTCTCAATGTGACCGGGCACTTCGCGAAAAGACCGAAATTGTTGGACCTCCCAGACCGACAATAAACTGGTAAGCCCCCTCAGCCTCAGCGAGAGAAAGAAAAGGGCAGGGAAAACAAGGTGACTCCTCAGCGATTGTTACCTAAACTTACACAGTATTTTGAAAACTTTGGCGATCTTTTTAAAAAGGTTCTTAAAAACCTCTAAATATATATACCTTCACTTTCTAGGTACTAATTATTAGCCAAACATTTAGGAATTCGCAATGTTTGCAAATTTTATGGCATACATATCCCTTAAAGTTTTGGCTATTTTCTAGAGGTAAACCCCTCAGAATCGGACCCGTGTTAATGTATAGTTGTGTCAGTGCAATATCTTTCTCTAAAACAGAAAAAAGGCAACAAAACTAAACAGATGTAGATGATATAGACGTTTCATCATAAGAAGCTCACACGTCTATTCTGAGTTAAGCATATATGACTCAGTATCAGGAAAGTGAGGAATAATTTATTTTGATGTACTTACTCGGCTTTCATTAAATTTTTGATTAGGACAGAAGCGAAAAGCTATAAACATAGGCAAGACTGTATCAGCATGAAGATGTCTCTCGCGGGCCTTATTTATCGACTAAATCTTGGGGCATCTTCTAGACATTCTGTGTGCGGAAGGACCCTACAATGTTGACAGCTATCGTGCCTGTTTACTCTTGTTTGACTTTATTTGGCCTGAGAGTGCTAAAACTGCCTAACATTTTGTTATAGCTTTGCTTATAGCTCAAGATTTCAAAAACCTGGGAGGCGTTTCAAAAGATTCACCTAAGTCCGCTCCTAAGCGCGCTTGGGAGCAGTTTGGAGAACAGTTGGGAGCGTCTCAGGTAGGAGCGCCTAAGGTCCAGCTAGGAGCTCTCCTAAACGCGTTTCAAAAGAACTTAGGAGCCTAACTTAGGAGAAAAGTTAGAAGCGGTGGTACCCGCTCCTAAGTTGGGAGTGAAACGGGATTCTCCTAACTGACTGCCTAAGCCCCATTTATGAGCGTCCTAAGCTTAGGAGCTACTTTTGAAACGCCCCCATTGTTGTTGGGTTGGCTTAATTTTTTGCAAGCAGATTGTAAAGTGAGTAGGAGAGTAAATTTATTATGCATTTGTACTGTTATCGAGACTAAGGATTTGCGTAATTAAATTCTCATTCGCTTGCCAGATGTCGGAACAACCTTCATTTCTGTAGCTGTTTATTTGACTTAGATTTAATGGTCCAGCTTTACGCATAGTTTGAAAGTGCCAGTTGAAGCTTTCTGTCTGCCTGTTTTGTTTCTTCTGAATCATCTATTGCATGAATACTTCCATTCACAATCCATTCTGGCAACGATTTGATCCTCTGGGACGAACGGAAGCGATCGTCTTATCGTTAATGATGACTGTGAATGGAACAGTCGCCTTGTTTGGAAATGTTATCGTTATCTTGGTGTACTGCAGGTACATAGTGAAGCATCATTGAAACGGATACAACTATTGCATAAAAAGATGCACTGTAGGCGCAATGTTGGAAGGTGAACCGACAACTGCAGAGGGAACGCTAGCTTTCGCAGTCTGCGGAAAATATAATTTCTAAGTGTTCAGGACAGAAGTGCAAAATCCTAGCTAACAATTTACAGTATGCAACATGCTTTAACCGCTTAAAATGTCTGAAAACTGGAAAGTATTAGAAGATACCACAATTTCGTTGTATTCAAAACTGATGCTATTAGCCTAGCCTGTATTAAAAAGTCTGATATCTGAAATCTAAAATTAAACGTTTATTATTTTGAGGATAATCTGGCAATATTTATAGGACGGCTTATATGGGGAAAATGCTGTTTGTGATAAATTTAGCAATTGTAGATGCACTGCAGCCAATAATTGTTCAGTGGATGCTAGTTGTGTCATCATTTTTTAACACATGGGTCTTTGGAGAGTTTGGTATGTTTTGTTTGTTAATTACGGTTAATAGTAATTAGTATTCAATTAAACTAACAAGGGAATCCACGTTTGGGTTCTGGGTCACTTTTTAACCATCTCTAATTTCACTCATTTTTATATATTTTATGGTCTACTAAGCGAAATATTTTAAGGTCGTGCACCCCTTACGTGCAGATATAGTTGCAGAAAGTGCAATTATTGCCCGATTTCATTCAAATTTTCACAAAATACTTCGAGAATGATAATAAACGTCCTGTAAAAACGCCAGCTTCATAGCATTCCTGTACTGTGAGAAACAAAAATTTGAAGTTCTAGAACTATATATAGAAAATTATGCCCAGCGACTATAATCATTTTAAAACTCATTATGTGCTCTACAACTTTGCTTTTAGACTTAAGTCTATAGCTCTTATCGTTTTTGAGCAGTGAATTTTTAAAAACTTTTTGCTCGAAAATTGGTTATTTTTGCCACGATCTTGGAAAACAGTTTTTGTCGAATTAGAGCCAGTGCACACTGCAAGCGTAGACAAGTTTATACTCAAATTAAAGAGCTTCGAAAGGGGAACAGATTATGTTAATTAGAGTAGAGTTGGGACCGGTTCCACTAGAACCGGTTGGAACCGGAACCGGAACCGGAACCGAACCGGAAGGAATTTTAGAACCGGAACCGGAACCGGAACCGGTAGGATTTGGAACCGGCCGGTTCCACTCTTAAAAATGGACGAACTAATTTTTTGCAGGAGTTTAAATTTTGCAAAAGCTGGATTTTGCTTTTTGTGGTTGTCATTCACTGTTGCCATTCTCATTCATATTGTCTTTTTCAAGCTAGTGACTGGAATTGAAACTAAAAATCTAGTTTGAACTGAAACTAAACAAATTTAGACCTGAAGGAGAAATATGCAGGATGAGACAAAAATTAAATGTTAAACATACTTGAAAATTAGGAACATGTATTCTAAGGGAAAATTTCTACTTCCTTTATTCCGGAAGGAATTTAGTAATTTTTTGTTTTCATGCTTTTGATTTTTCAAATTTTGTTAAGTGATTTTGTGTGTATTGCAAAATGCGGTTGTGAAAATGTCTCTAAATTAATTTTAACGAATTTTTGAAATTTTCTGTTCTAAAATTCCAATTGTAATTAATGAAAGACGGGCACTTTCGTTCAGACGTGAACGATACATCGCCGAATGATAACTTTAACCAGCTTACATATTTGAATATTAGCCTCATAGAAAAGATGAGAGCACGATGGGATGGATGTAGTCGGAAATTGAGTATATCTTCTCAAAAAATTGGTAAATGGAAGGTGCTGTTGTCAGCACGCAAGATTTAAGCAACATTTTATTAAAAATAGTAAATTTTAGAAAACTTCGAAAGTTGAGTACTTATTTTCTTATTTTTAAGCTATCGGCAACGGCGACGAAAGTCAATCAAAGTTCAAATAATGGAACAGCATGTAGAAGTATATCTGCTAGCTATTTTGTGTAATCAAGCGACTGTACATTTCCTCGTTAAATATAACTTTAATATATATATATATATATATATATATATATATTCTTCTTTCCAATTTGGCTTTCAGCTTTTAAATATTTTAAATGCATTTAAATGTTTTGAAAACTATTTGCTTCTGACACTGTACTCTGTTTAAAAAAATAAAAATTTAAGCTCCAGTATATCTCAATTCTTAGCATGTTTTACTGAAACGTTGTGCAGTTTACAAGATTCTGTTCAGAAGGCGCTGTTTGCATTTAGATGTACAGTAGAATCTCACCGTGAATTATCGAAACAATTTGCTCGACCATACTAAAGTTTAAATTTTTTACAAGTTTTAGTGTACGTTGTGCATATAGTAACAGCATTTGTAATGGAGCAACTTCAAGGTAAGGCGAAAACTTCAAAATTCTAAGTAAACAGAAAAGTTTAAGCCAGTTGGTTATTATCGCATTACCTATTCCAATTGTTTTGCAGTATTGCTTTATAATTTTGATTGTATAACCCTTGCTGGGGGCCTGCATCCAATATTAAATAATGTTAAAATGTAACTACGAATTTTGTACTTGGAACCGGGAACCGGAAGCTAGAACCGGAACCGGAACCGGAACCGGAACCGGAACCGGAACCGGTACTCTAGAACCGGAACCGGAACCGGTTTTGAAAATTGGAACCGGTCCCAACTCTAAATTAGAGCCCTGTACACTGAATGAGTCTAAAGTTCTAGTCGAATAACTGATTTTGTCAAATTTTTTTGACCGAAGATTGCTCCACAACCAATGGGTGGATCTAAAAGAAATTTTGCACACAGTGATGTTTGGACAATTTGCCCGGGGCGGTTTTTTATTTTTCTCTTTATCAGCCTCCAATCAAGAGCAATGATTTTTCAAAGTTGAATAAAATGCCAAATTTTCAGAAAATCAGAAAACCGTCCCTGGTAAATTACCTAAATTATCTCAGAAACACATTGGAAACGAGCATTTTCTTCTTACGTAAAAATGTTTCAGAAAAAAAATTGGTCAAAAATTGGGGTATGTATATATGGTAAGTTTGCAACTGATACAAACCAAGTAGACACTTTTCAATGATACCATACGACGCAGAACATGTAGAGCTTAGTTTTGATATCTGGCTCAATTCATAGCTCTCAATATTGAGAAAATTATAGCTTTCCAAAGTGGACTGAATGTAAGGGAACTGCAACCTTAAATGGTTTATAAAATTTAAGCTTTCTTGCGGCTAGTGAGAAAATGCACCTTAAAGCAAAGGTCGACATATGTTAAATATAGGAAACTAAAAAAGTGTCTATTATAATTCTGCACCAAAAAATCTGGAAACTGATTTAAGATGCCTGGTATTAGAGACCCTCTGGCCCGTCGGCTCGGCCCGATTTTTCAGAAACCAACGTGTATTTCTAAGTTTTGGTACTAATTTAGTCATCGCTGCAATGGCATTGGTGGTACCTTTAAGGTGCTGGTTCGGGTATTTGCAGCAAATTTTGAAAGACTGTAACTTGCTCAATTCTGGGAGTTAAACAATTTTTATATCATTTTAAAGCTCAGAATGTGCTTCTTACAACTAGGTAAAGTACAGCTGTCTAATTTCAACTTTTCGACTTGGACATGCGATAACAAGAAAACAATTTTGAACACGGATTTCTCGAAGTGTGGGAAACCTGAAGAAAAGCGACCATTTCAGGCTTCAAAAGAAAATTCTTCCCGAAGGCTGTTTTTGCTGAAATTGTTTAACGTTGAAGTAAGCTGAAGATTTTTAGAAAAATGTACATTCTGTCTTATTTTCGTTAAAATATTCAAGCTTGGATGCTTATTTCTCTCGAACGGAAAGACAAAACGCGAAACCATGAAAAATAGCCCTCGGCAATTTCCCAAAAATGCGTGTCTAAAGCTGTTTTGTTTTCTAATCGGTTGCATGAGTTGAGAGAAATCCGTGTTCAAAGCAATCCAGTTGCGATTTTTAAAGATTCACATTTTCTTTGCTGTGGTTAGGAAGAGATGCCGCAGAGAGCTCTCCGTTGGTCATAACATGTCCTTTAGGACCCCAAATATGAACAATACTTAACTTGCTATTGAAACTGTCGAATCTTGCAATATTCGATTTTTGGTCAGTTTTGGACCTCGAAAATTAATTTTCGCTGGTATCTCTTAAACCGTAAAGAATCGCAAGAATACTCTCAGGAGCAAAGTTGTAGGTCTTGGTAAGGGGATTCGAATGACAATAAGTTCCGTCTGTGTAGGGTGGCGGTAGTGCAAGTTATGGCGGATTAAATCTAATTTCTCCAAAACTGATATTTTCATGCCGCAACTTTTTCTAAAATGTTTTCTAGGCTAAAAGATGTAATAGTAGCAAATTTGAATGAATTTCAACGACAATTGCGCTTTTAAAGCTCAAAAAACACGAACCCGAACCAGCACCTTAAGCAAATTAGTAGAGTCAAGAGTTTATCGTAGGAAGAGTAAGACACTCAGCTCATCCTAATGTAGTAAGCTTGTAATATGCTCGAACCATTAAAGGGGGGATTTACAACACTATCAAACTTTCGTCTAACTTTGTTGATGAAAATTTTCCTCAAACAAAAGTCAAGCGAAATTCTCGCATGTAAACGACTAACTGACTGAGCTCTGACAATGAAATTTTTGTTGGACCAAAATGGAAATTCCGTCTGATATCAGATGAAACTGGCCAGTCATATTGCTTCATTTTGAAAAGAGCTGGTGTGAACCAACAGAAGCTAAATTTGATTGGACGCTGTAGCATTGTTAGTCGCAAACTCCTTGCTTGTTTGATGGACAATGTATGTAAACTACAAGTTGGATAAAAATGTTTGCCCTGACATTCGTTACATCTGACTATATCAGAAGAAAAATTGACAGTGTAAACCAGGCTAGGCCGAAATCTTGGGGGAGGGGCTTCTCACTCAGCGTGTAAGCATACAACGCTGATATTTTTTCAAAACGTGCGTTTTTGCCAAACTAGAACTGTGTGGGCTGGCGCGAAAGCGTCTTCTAGAATGTCACACCAGTTTGGGAACGAATTCAAACTTAAGCTTGGATCGATTGTGCCTGGATGGCTCAATTGGTAGAGCGTTGGCCTAGATCGCCAAAAAGGATGTGGGTTCGATCCCCACCTCAGGCCCGAATTTTTCGGGTCAGAGGTACTGAAGTGACAATCGTAGTTCGTTTGTTCTTTCATAAATACTAAAACTTGAGCTAGGAAAATCGTACAGCAATAATGCTTATATCATTGTGTTGCATAGAACGAGATAGTTTTGACGGTATAAAATTGTACAGTTCGGTTCAGGCAATCTCTTACAAAACCGGCAATAAGACATCCTTTCCACCAAAATTCTAGAAATTCTTCAAAATGCGTTACGATGTTGCTGAATTTGTAAGGGATTGCCTGAACCTAACTAACTACATAACCTTTATATTGTTAAGAAGATCTCGTTCTACGCAATATAATGATCTAAAAATTATTGCTGTGAGATTTTCCTAGCTAGTTAGTAGTTATAGTATTTAATTTAACTCCCGTTTTTTCAACTAATTTTTAATAAAACTCCCGTTTTTGAAAAATGTCAGCGTTATATGTTTACACGCCCCCCCCTCGAGATTTCGGCCTTAACGTTTCGAGCATATAGCAAGGTTAAAGCATTAGGAAGAGCTGAGTGTCTTACCCTTCCTATTATAAACTCTTGATAGAGTCAACCTGCGAGACATTTCCTGTCGTTAGCTTGTCGCTGATGATTGAAAATTGACACTACATAATTTTAGATTGATTAAACAAAAAAGTTTGTGCAAATGACTGTAGAGATTTCATTTCTTGTGCCAGGTTCAAACTTTGTTGTTTGCAGACAACATCAAGTTTAAGCAGATCCTCTAATATAAAAATAGTAAAGGGAAGCCGAGGGTGCACATCACTACTTAACAGACCACAAACTCTTACGAGCAATAAAAACACTATAGACAGCCCTATGCCAAAACTAAGTTTAATTCCCAATGTATATAATAGTGTCCATACCTGAATGGGAGGTCAAATTTCACTGACCCTTGTGGAAGCAAATTTAGGTACCCCTCGTGAGAACAATTTTTCGTAGGGGTACTTTTGAAAGCGATTTTTAAACGATTTTTGCCATTTTTTAACAAAAAACAGCAATTTTTTGGCCAAAAGCGTAAAGTTTTTTAGCAAACAATATTGATTTTAAGTGAAAAATTCAGGCGAAGCAAGAAAATTTTTGGAAATTTTAGTCGTAAAACCTATTTTTTGGTAATTTTCTTACCCCCTGTGGCAAATTTTCTTACCCCTTGTGGGAGCAATTTCGTGACCCCTTGTGGGCGACGTCACCGAGGGAGGATTCCCCCCCTTTCCCCCCCCCCTCCCATTGTCCACCTGTGATAGTGTCTAACTTTAGGCTGTCGCTACTACGGGTTTACAATGAGCATGCTATCACTTGGCTCAATTATGCTTTTAACGTTGCTTTCCCTGGAACGATTTGTTGCAATATGCTATCCATTGAAAGCAAAAAATATCAGAAAATCCTCGAAGCAGCTCGTGCTAGTTTGCGGTTGGATGTATGTCTCTGTGCTATCACTTCCTCCACTTTTTGGATGGAATCAGTTTCAACTGGATGGATATCAGGTATTGCACTAGGTATATGGTTTACTGTAGCATATAGGTGTTATCCGATTTTGCTGAAAACTTGCATGCAAGGTTTTCTGGGGCGCACAAATCTCAAATCCGTTTTCCTTTTCAGATTTTAGTTTACTTGATATAAACTAAAGTTGTAAGCTTAAGATTTACGTTAAAAGTTATTGGTCAAACAAAATTCAGAAGTTAGGGCTTGGGTGGGGAAAAGCGTTCCCATTATCAAACAGGGCCGTTTTGGGATCTGGGTGTATAGATGGGCGACATAACCCAGCCACCGCAATTTGGCTTCCTCAACTCTGCTGTCAGCATGAAATGAGTTAGCAAGCTCATGAAGGATATAGATATTGACTCGCTGCCTTCTCTATATGCCCAGCGTATATTGTGCACTACGTCAAAAGTTATTGGGCACTACGTCAATGCGATGTAGTTCCATGGACTTGGTGTTCCAAGTTTCGCTGCTGTATAGAGTATATGGCAGGGACAAATGTAGCATGATACGCTTTCAGTTTCACGCCCGGATGGCTGTGAGAGTCCTTCCAAAGAGTCGTTTGAATACCATGCCAGCGGTTTGAAGTCTGCGCGTTATTTCTGGGTAAATCGCTCCGTGGTGGGAGATGGTGCTCCCTAGGTAGTTAAACAAGCAAACAAACAAACAAATTGCTTTATTCTGTAGACAAACAGCTATTACAAATTCAGAAATTATTTAATTAAATGCAATTAGATATTTCCAGCATGTGACATAATGTATATACTTATCGCATAAACTGTGAAAAATGTGAAAAGATACGTGGATAACTAAGATTGTTAGTACTAAATAGCACTGTGAAATAAACATAAATGGTGGAAAATACAGTTAATAAAAGCTGAGCGTGTAAGAAAAGGGCGGGGGAAAACCACTTGTCTGGTTACCTTCTACCCCAACCCCTGAGAAGTTCAGAAAAATCATATTATATATAGATAGACCGTTCAAAGCTGGCCAAAGTATTCGGGTTTACAACTACATTTGGCAAGCTGTTCCATATATCGGTTATTCTGTTAGTGTAAAAATATTTAGTGCACAATGCAGGACGAAGCTTGAAGGTGTGTCCTCTCAAAGTCAGCTACCTGTTGGAGTACAGTTCCACGAAGGGTAACATGCGCCTGTTCGTCACCAAAACACATATACTTTTGGTCAGGCTAACTTTAAGCCCAAATTTTCTGCAAAACAGGCATCATCAACAAATAGGAGCTCGTTGAGTTCCAGTGGGCTGGTTCCATGAAGGTAGTACCTTGTCCCAATGAAGGATACGCTTATCAATCCTATATTCCGGGGTTACGTTGACGCTGGCTAATTGAACGGCTCTGCGAATACACTGTGAATTATGACGTTGAACAGGGCGAGGGCCTGAACACAGCCCCTGTCTGACTCAGGTACTGACTGTAAAATATTCTGTGTAGCTGCGCTCAACCTTCACTGAGAAGTTTGTCCTCGTGCGCCGACAAGATAATAGCCGGACCAACTTTGCAGGAACGCCGCACATAGCGAGACCTGTCTCCCGATGAACGTTATTAAAGGCTTTTTCAGATTCACGAATGCAGCAAGCAGTGGTTTCTTTAAGCGCTCACTTACTTGCCAGAGCGATAACGACAAAAGACTTCGCTAAAACCTTATTCCAAAATGTTACGAATACGACCATAGAGAGGCATATACCCTCCCAGGAATGGAAAGCAGAGCAATCCCACGGTAGTTCTAGCAGAGAGACTGATCTACCGTTTCGTGGACTACGGTGATCAGAGCCGCCTTCCACTCTTGAGGGCACTGTTCATATCTCCAGCACGAAATAATCACTAAATGTGGCCACTTAACGGCCACCAGGCCGCCGGCCTGCAGCAAGTCAGCAGTTGTTTTGCGTGGGCCAGGGGCTTTATATCTTTTCAGATTCGAAACTATTTTCTGCACTTCTTCAATCGTCGATTCAAGAATAATTTAATCAGCAGATTGCACTGTATCTGCCCCGAAGCAGTTAGTGTGATTCATCGTTCGTTGAATATAGAAGCTGATTGAAGTGCTCCTTAAAAACAGGCTAGCCTATTCTGCTTTGTCGACAGAGTGTTGCCATGCCTGATCCTGATTGCAGCCGGACCAGATCGGTTGGTATTCCAAAATAATTTAAATTTACTGTGGAAGTCATGCCAGCGGTTAGCTTAGAAGGAAACAAGAGGTTAGGATTATCTGCAATGAACTAATAAACAGACCATGTACTACAGAATATTATAGACATTACATTTATTAGATATAGGGAATAATCAAGAAAATTATACAATAACAAAGACCGTATACAGCAAAAATTGAAACAACTGAAATAAGGAAAACGGTGCACAACACTTAACCAACTCAGATTGGATGTTGAATATATCAAAATGTAGAGAATTTTTTGGGAGGCCTTTTCGCGGGCGAGTTAAAAAGACTAGAGTTAAAATTTTTAATTCGTCTAAGGTGGTGATTCCCTTTGGTCACATAAAGTTTGCACCATTATTACTCACTCTCACTCATTACTTGGAGTTATGAAGCCATTTTTATATCAAAATCTAACTTGACAATTTATCTTTGTAAGGCATACCATGTTGCTTTTCCAAAATATTTTAACACATTTTAGAAGAAGTATAATTTTCCAGATTCTTTGCAGACTCAAGTAAATTTTTTCGCGAGACATCGGTTATATCATTCGATACCTCCATCAAATAGCTGGGGACAATTTTTTATTTATTGTGAAATCGCTCTTCGTTATAGAGAAATAAGCTGAAATGTGTACGTAACCTGTATTTTGCCTACTTTTTCCAAATTTATCAATCGAAGCTAGAAAGCAGTAATCGGGGCAACTAAAAAATCGTCCCTGGGTATATATATGTGCAGAACATATTCCGTTAAGTAGCAGCCCTGCAGCTTGTATGCTGTATGCTCCAGAATCTTTGGAATAAATTGGTCGTGTTTTTGCAAAAACTACATTTTTATGATAGCAGCCTACGGGATAGCTGTTGGAAGACGATCATGCGTCGGATAATTAGCCCCATGAGATCTTCAGATCAACGCCCTTAGTTTGATTTTACGGCCTGCATAGTTCAAGAAATGATGGATTGTTTGATTTCTGCAAAACTGACAAGTTTTCGACGCCAAAACAAAAAAATCGGCTATATCTCACGGCAGAGAAAAGCTAGAACGTTTCTTTAAAAAGCAAAACTATGATGCTTAACCAGATCTTTCCAATGAATATAGTCATAGCTGTATAGCAGCTGCCAAACTTTCAGAAATTTGGAAACACCGCCCTGAACAGAAATCTCGAATTTTTGCGCGGAGGGTGTTTAGAACGCTAGAAGAACGTATTTCGGAAGGTTTCGGCAAATTTCATCTTGATTTACGCCGCCAACCAACTAAATGTGCCCTAAAGGAATCACCACCTTAACCCTGCATGCGAGTTATGTTAAAATGACCTGTTTATGTCGTCTAAACCTTTGCACGAAAAGGATTGAGTTAATTTTAACTCGTTTAACTAGTTTAACTTGCTGCGCGAAAAGGCCCTAAGTGACAAGCTTCAGCTAATTCAATCCTGAACTTGAAGATTATCTTTAGCTTAAATTTGAGACAATCTTGATGTTGGTATTGGCGTTTAGTTGTTATGCACTCAGGATGAAATTTACAAGCGACGTTTTAATTTAGGTGTCATGCTGCTTTAATTACATTGATACAGATTTCAGTACGAGAAGCTTTCTGATATTCCTATTTATATTCGGATTTGTTGCTCCAGTAATTGTCATAGTGTTTTCCTATATCAGAATGCTATTAGCAGTGAAAGCAAGTGTTCGCTCAAAGACTTCTTTGCAACTTCGGGAAGGTCAAGGTAGAACATATTTAATTGACTTAAAATTAATAATTTGATTCATTTGCAGTTTGTAAAATTTTAAATGACGTCTTTTTTCGACAGATTGAAGATTTAATTTAAACTTAATTTCCTTCTATGCTTTGTTATATTTGATTGTTTAGTATCCAGACCGCTATTAAATGGATCAAGCGTAAAAGTCACTACTAGTCAACGAAGAAACGATATCCAATTAGCCAAAACTACGTTTTTGGTAATTGCAAGCTTCCTATTGGCTTGGACTCCGTATGCGCTAATTACTTTATTTTCCCAGTTTACCAGCAGAAAGTTCATAACACCTGTCTTATCCACCACATGCGCTATGCTGGCGAAATCGGCTGTAGTTTTCAATCCTATAATCTACTGCTTTGTAAGTAAAACCTTTCGTCACAATGCAAATATGGTACTGCGGTGGAAGCGACAATCAAACACCAGCACGTTCTCCAGAAGAACTACAGCTGTACCTGGAACTGGAACTAATCATGTGGATATTGAAATCACAGAACGGTTTGTACGCCAAGCCTGACAAAAAGTTTTAGAACAGGACATGTGGAGGAATTCTTCATTTTTGTATATTTGTATTTGTTAAGCTTGTTAATAATGCACATAGTTGCTCCACATCTGCAAGAGTTAAGAGTATGGCATTAATACGTATACTTTCTGTTATGAAAGCAAACACCATGCTCTGCACGCTGCTGTCGGCTGACCCCTCCCTCCTACAAATTGGCCTCCATCACTTGAAACAAATTTATTATCTACGATTGCACGTTAAAGCTCGCAACAGACACACATTAAAGTTGAAGCAACTAAGCAGTTGTGTTTTAACCTTAAGTGTGCAAGCGGTTTATTTCACTTATGAATAGTGGAATTCTGCATACTCACTGTCAAAACTCAAAAGTGGAAATGTGCCTACTCGCATTTGTCAAAACTAAGATGGAGAATTATGCCTACTACAAATCTCAGAAATGGAATTGTGCCTATTGTTACTCAATTTAATCGTAACCTTAAGCATTGCACTTTCATGGCTTACTCCTACCAAGAGTACATAATAACTAAGAGTGTGACAAGCGTCACACTCTTAGTTACTAAGCTCGGGACATCATCTGCACGATAACGGCCCACCCCCCCCCACAAATTAGACCCCAGTGACCCCCCCCCACAAATGAGTACCTAGTACACATTTGTGTACCATCACTCGCTTCTATCTTTATGTGTTGAAGTCAAAAACGTTCTATCAGCAGCTGGCCACTTTCGAGCTTCAACACATAAAGATAGAAGCGAGTGATGGTACACAAATGTGTACTAGGTACTCATTTGTGGGGGGGGGGTCACTGGGGTCTAATTTGTGGGGGGGGGGGGTGGGCCGTTATCGTGCAGATGATGTCCCGAGCTTAGTAACTAAGAGTGTGACGCTTGTCACACTCTTAGTTATTATGTACTCTTGCTCCTACTTACGCCTATCCTACTTACGCCTATCCTACTTAAGCCTATCCTACTTACGCCTATCCTACTTATGCCTATCCTACTTACGCCTAATCGTTTTCAAAACTCCAATTCCTACTTACGCCTAATTCTTTTTATCAAAACTCACATTCCCACTTACGCCTAAAGAATGTTTACGCAAAACTCGGATTATTACTTACGCCTAAAATCTACAGTGTCCACTTTCTGACTTTGTTCCTGAACTTGTTTCAATCTAAAGATGAATTTTGCTTATATGATCTAAACGCAATTTTGCGACTAAGCTTTATTATTATAAACAAATTTCTATTTCTTCCTGAAAAATTAACATACTAATTGAAATATTACAGCACACCCGAAATGCTCTTAAATTTTAAAGTAAGGGCATCATTTTTCAGAATAAAGAAAACAATTTGGAGCGGAAGTTCTTTTCTTGAAGCTAACTTCAGCAAAACTTAACCAGCTTCCCAACTATTATACCTAATTGATCATAAAACTTTTTAAATTTTTAAAAATTTTAAGTACTTAAGTATCTTGATGCAACGTCGTTTCCATGGGTTTTCTGGATCATAGAACAGGAGGTATTTTTAATTTAATTAGCTTTTCGATTTAGCATTTAGTTAGTTCAGTATAAGCTCAATCTTATGTTTACAACCCTCCCAACAACCCATGTGTTATAATCTCCAATAATATAATGAGAACATGAATACATTGACGTTTGACGGTATGGACTGTACTTGTGCCTATTTAACTTCTGCCTACTCTTAGAAGTTACCGCTCTAAACAAACAAAACATAACAAAACTATAACAAAACTCCAAACTGTCCTTGTGCCTATAAATCAAAACTACAAATTTAACTTGTGCCTACAGCCTGACCTTTACTAGACGCAACTGTCCTTCTGCCTACAATGTCTACCGTAATACTTGGCCGTCTACAAACAAAAGAATAATGATTTCGGGTTTTACCTCGGTTACCCCCCATCCCTAAAATTCAGTGCTTTTGTGGTGATCTTTTAAAACACTAACTCTCGCAATTTTTGGAGTTGGAAAGAGCTTTATACGTTGTTTTAAAGCTGATAATCAGGACATTCACATGAGCTTACGAATCTAGCAAAATTAGCAAAAACATTAGCAAACATCTGACATTACGGCTAAAACATTGTAACGATGCCATTCACGTGGATTCAACAAGGAAGTCTTGTGTGCTACAGAACATTCCTGTTGCAATATGCAAATGAGTTTATTCAAATTAGCTGTGTATATAAGCTGTTGCATTGTTGTGATCGTTGTCAGTGTATCTAGGAAGTTCTTCTAGTAGACTGTCCAAACTCGGTTTACTATATAGACCAAAAATTTTTGAATATCGATTTCTGAAATTATAGACTCGGCCAAAGGTTCTTTTTGTGTCTTGAAGAACATATGGGCCGAGGGACGTTTTTCAGATTTGGCTCAGCAGGTCTTAACGGCCTGCTTTTGAGTTTTCTTGCTTCTCGAAAAGTTTTAACCCAAACCAAGAAAAATGACCCTCCGCAGAAGTACAAAATTTCACTCTGCCAAAAATCTCTGGAATCTGTCGTGTAGTTTTTGAGAAATTGAAGTTTAAAATAAAATAACCACAGTTTTGCCAAAATGCTTTTTCGGCCAAATCTCTAGGTTAAAGCAACGAATTTCAGCTAATAAAATGTGCAGTTATGACCAACTTTGAAACAAGAGTTGATTAATTATTGACAGCTAGAACATAATTTTATGTTTAGCAGATAGGAGAGGGTTACCGTATTTGTAGGCATAAGTACAGTTTTTAGTTTTTCCAGTTTAATATGTAGGCATAGGCATAAGTACAATTTTTAGTTTTGGAAGACTAATGTAGGCATAAGTGCAGCCATGAGTTTTGTTACGGTGTAGGCAGGAGTTAAATAAGCAAGTACAGATGTGTAATGAAGTGAGCAAGATCCGAGACACGATCTGCTCAAATCTCTAATCTTTCAATTACACGGAAGGTCAGCACGTCTGCTCGCAATGAAACAGACTTAGGCACCAGATCTCTGAAAGGTGGTGTTCCAGAATCAGAGATTCTCTGCAGCCAACCTTGGTAGGGGTCTTCGTCGGTGAGTTCGTTTGAGGCTCCTGATTTCCAAGTGAACAGCAAGCGGGGTCAGCACTTGCTTCTCGTTGACAGCACTGGATTTGGATGACTCCTGCACTGGATCTTCGAGATAGAGATTGCCAGGAAAACTTACGGGTTTTGATTCCGTCCTGGATTCCTGTAATTATTGGCCAAACGGTAAACACACCGTAGACGAAGGCACGGTCTTTGGGTGAGCCCCCGAAAGTCGGTCACCGCTTTCGCTCCGACACACAGTTCAGGGATGCTATGTGAGACAGAAATTTGAGGAAGTCGAAACAGTTGGGAGCTTGGGAAGTCCTTCCTTACTTATTAATAATTTATGGAAATTACTACAAGTTATACAATCGAGAGTCTTCTCGTCTTCTGATCCTCGATGGGGCGGTTAAAGCCGGGGTGCGAGGGCAATGGCCCCCGACTGACTAAGAGCTGAAGAAATGGTTGAAATCATATCGAAGTGCTGTAAAAGTCTTGATGGTCGAATTTGACGTAGGTTTTAGTGTCCGTTATAAACTTTTCAGATTTAGTCTCGTTTCCCAATTTGATCAAGTTTGTCCTCTGCACACTGTCTCTGTCTTAGTCTGCCGTGCTGCCAATATTGATCACCAATGTACCTTTCAGAAATTGACCAATCAGTATGAATCACAAAAACAGTTCCAATCCGTTACCCTGACTAAGTTCTCTACTGGGTTATCCTCTAGACGCAAATCTCCTTCCGAATTGACTGGCTATCGTATCTTCGCATACAGGTCCGGACAGACAGTGGCGTGACGCAACAACCGCCCCTGAATCAAATGGGTTAAAACCCATTAGTACAAGGTTACGGTGCGGGAATCGAACCCAGCAACCATTACTCGTTCTTTTGCTTCCCAGGCCCAAAATGTGCATTTTGGGCTCCATTTGAACTTGTAAACTGAAGAAATGACTAAAAATCGTTGGATATTGCCTCTTCGACAATATTAACCGTTTCTGGTAGTTTCTTGTCACCGAATGGGTCTTCATGGCCATTTTTAGGTTGCAACTTGTTAAATTTGGTTAAACTTGATGTAATTCTTCGCTTGAGTAAAATGATTCGTTGTATTGCTATTTCTGGGACTCAATTGAGCCTGATTGAATCTACAACAGGGCGAAACAATCCTAAGAACTCATGAAAGTTCACTGCTAGTGCTTTACTTGAAAATTCGCTTGCTTCTACCTTTTATT
Organism: Trissonchulus latispiculum; assembly: GCA_030248195.1. Classification (NCBI taxonomy): domain Eukaryota; kingdom Metazoa; phylum Nematoda; class Enoplea; order Enoplida; family Ironidae; genus Trissonchulus; species Trissonchulus latispiculum. The sequence goes on along the minus strand of JASAND010030450.1, from coordinate 48,732 downwards.
CGCACAACCGGGCCGCCTGGGCCGTTTTAGATTAATACCGACAATTTCTAACAGAAGTTCGCATGTTCTTTAGAGTGGACAAAATAATCGAACATTACTTGTATTTCTGGCCTGGTTTTTGGCCCAATTTAGTGTTTTGCCACGGGAAATAGACTTATTTCCCGTGGCCAACTGATAATCCCAAATACGAACTAAACTTGGCGTTTTGAGTGAGTTTCTGATGTTGGAAGATTTTCAAATACCTATTATTTACTGTAATTAGCCTAACTACTGCCTACTTACTTACATATATTATATTATTGAAACTTACATAACGCTAACTAAGAATTAATGACTACTGGTTATTTGGTCTAGAATTCTACAATTAAACAGTTTTCCTCCTCACATTAATTGCTTGATTTGAAAATAAAGGTAGTAGGCTGCGTTTTGAGTGAGTATTCGCATATAATTAATTTCACTTGGTTTACGCCAAAAATGCAAAAACTCACTCACTCACTGTCTCAGCAGCCATTCTGCGCAGTTCCTACTTACCGACCTACCGACCTACCGAACTGCTTCTACTTCTAAATCTACCTCCCACCTATCCTAGTGCCCTAACAGGGGACGTAACCGAACCGCTATTCGATCCGGCGCTGGCAACCCCAGCAGCCAGCCGAGTGGAAGTCGCAGGTACAACCACCCTTTCACAAAAGCACATGTCAGTACTCGTGCAAAACTGGCATATAAATTAAGAAAACTTCGATGAACACGGATTTGGACGAAAATTACATATTCTTGTAGAGCTTGAAAAACTGAGCATTTTTCGCGCTTACAGTACCAAAAAATATTCAGTAATTAGTGAGAAAAACATAATTAAAGTTTATTAGTGCCTGCACAGATTGTGTTCTGCGCAGGCTTAACATTTCTGTGTTAACGTTAACTTGGTTGTGTTAATTAGTTAGTGAAAATTAATTAGGGCAAAAATTATATCATTTTGTAGAGCTTGAAGAGGTGAACATTTTCCTTTTTTGAAACAGATCAAACCGTTCAGCTGTTGAAGTTTGAAATCGTGATCAAAGTTTGTGTCCACATATGCATAATTTGTACATATAACGTATTAGTTCAATACACACGTGCTGGGTTGCCAAATTGCTACAGTACATAAGCTAGCAGGAACTAGTTCTAATCGGATCAATGGATGAGGCTCAATGGATGAGCATCGGCCCAACCCGCCGAAGGTCCTGAGTTCAAATCTCAGCACAGGTTTATTTCTTTTCTTTTAGTTTGGTTCATTCTTTGGCGTTGTAACGCTGACCATTATAACTAACGTAGTTTAAACCATTAAAGCTATGAACCCTGAACTAATAACTATTTTAGACTAGATAACTGGTACCCCTATCTTTAACTAGAATTACACCGAGTAAACACCTGTCTAATACCATTTACCAACACGCACAACTATAACTGTTTCCGGGCTCAGAACTAAATGATTTGTTAATCCGCTAGTCGGACAATAGCTATGAAACACTTAATTATGGTGATTTCTCCTGCTATTTTGAGCATTATTTCTGTTAAACTTCCAATTCGTGCAGTTCTGGATTCCATAAATGCGGCTCATCCGCCCCCTAATCGCAGGGCTACCTACACGGATGACCGGAAATCCAACAGACTTACAGACCTAATGCGGGGTCCCCGTGACCCTAGGCCGCAGAATCTGCTTTAAACCGCCGAATGTACCAACATTCAAGCAAAACTCAACTACATTCACTCCAAAGTTGACAGTTTCGCGTCAAGCATACTGCTAAGTTTTAAGCAAAATAAATCCTTAATTATGTACGATTAGGGGCCAAATTGCTACTCAATTTGGCCCAGTTCCTGCCTAATATCTGTGTACTTACGCTTTCATTCTGGCATTTCCAAGACCCTTATCGAACAAAGGGAGTTTACATGGTATACCCTCATTCACACTCAGAATTACACAATTTCTGACTACCGTTCACACTCTAGAAATGGGACTAAACTTGGAACCTCATAATCCATAAGGAATTTACTCAAGAAGCCAATTTTACGTAAATTTGGGGGTCACATTCATACAATTATCATCACAACAATTATGTGAACCACTAAACACATAATATTAATCCTAGTATCTTCCTATCTAAACCTATCTACTCTTTGTATGCACATTTTTGTTGGAGTTTGAAATTTACTGACCTTCGTCCTAAACTTGAAATTTGTAAACTTTCGTAGTTTTGACAAAGATTGAGAACTTTGGAACTTTGACAGTTTCTTTGGAAAGCTGAACGAGTAATAATTGCTCGGCAATTAGTACAACAAGAACAAAATTACACACACCTTTCCGCTAAGGACAGCTTTTGTATAAGTAAATTAACTGGGGAAGTCGGCCATTCCCCGCAAAACAACTGAAAATTCCTAATTGCCGGCTGTGGGGAGAATGGTTCCTGATTTAGCTTAGATCTAACATGAGGTCGTAACCAAGGGACCTCCTAACTCAACTCGGGGATGGGTCTATTCTCAAAGTCCCGTCATTACTAAAAGAAACCCCGAAACATAAAAACGAAAAAGTGACTGGCCACGAGGGCTCGCTGATTAAAAGGGAAAATACTAGCCACGAGGGCTCGCTGATTAAAAGTGAAAATAGTGGCCACGAGGGCTCGCTGATTAAAAGTGAAAATACTGGCCACGAGGACTCGCTGATTAAAAAGTGAAAATACTGGCCACGAAGGCTCGCTGATTAAAAAGTGAAAATACTGGCCATGAGGGCTCGCTGATTAAAAGTGAAAATACTGGCCACGAGGGCTCGCTGATCGTTGATAAGGAATTAGCCAAAAAGGGCCAGAATTTTGATTGAAGATTAAGGCCCGAAGGCCAAAAAACCGAAAGTAAAAATAGGCCGAAAAAGGCCTCCTAAAACCTAGAGAAATTGTGTTCCCTGTGCGAATGGCCGAGCATAATACGCTCACATGGCCCTCAATCGTGTGGTAGTTTGCTCCGTGTTGGCTCAGATCATCTCCTCTGACCTGTGTGGGTCAGAGGATTTCCTAACTCGAGTTTCTATGGGAGGGAGAAGTGCGTTGGGAATTCTCCGGCCAAAACGCTGGCACACCAGGAGACGCACTTTTTAGAGGGGGGATACACGGCCGCTCTCGGCCGGAGCTGAAGCAAACACTGAAGGAAATTTTGAATTTTACAGTGAGCTGACAGGAGTCTGACCTTATGGCTTTTGCAGGGTCCTCTTTGAAGAAAGCAGGATTTCCAGAATTTTCTGGAAATCCTCTTTGTAAACTCAGACCCGACGTAGGCTGTTTGCACGCCTGGCCCACCGGAATGGAGATTATGGGGGGTTTGGAGTTATAACCCTCCAACTGACCCCTTGTTTGATGGATTTCCCAAGCTGAATCTCAAGAAACTTTCCAGACTTTTTGGTTAACATGTAGAGGTAACCAAAGGGGAAGTTTGCTACTTAAAAAGTTAATTTCTTCGAATCAAAAAACGAAATAATACAAAGTAAAGGCCTCTCGGGGCCCATTATGAAAACATAAATATTAACTGTTACTTTGGCCGTAATATTTTGTAAATTTTATTTTTATTATTTTCAGGCGCTCCCTTGTTTCCAAGCCGCTTTCTTTTCCTTTTGAGCGTGACCTTTCGGCCGAGAACAGGGGAGGCCGCTCGTTAATCCCAGCAACAATTGCTCTCCCTCGCTGGAACTGGGAGTCTCTACCTGAGGATACAGGAGGGCAATTGTTGCGCAAAAATTAGTGCATACAAGGAACTACGTAATTTTTTAGGAAATAAAAACTAAATATTAATACTCTACGTACAAAACTACCTAGATTAACTTAATTTCATCTTATTTTATTTATTTGGGAGAGGGTTACGCCCCCTCCGAACCTATTTTCACACCTAAGGTGTGTACTAACTCCTTCTCTGCAAGGCAAATCTTTGCTGGGTGAGGGCCAACAGAAGCCCAAAGAATGAATAGAGGAATGAATGAACGTAACAACACGTGATTGTTACGTTCTGTTACAAAGTTTACGTAAGGCCAATATTAGATAATTAAAATGTAATCTCCCAAAACTTTTTTGGCCTGTATCTTTCGCACTATTGGGAGTTAAAAGATCGGGTTTGGATTTTTAGAATCAGGAAGAAATTGCCGTTCAGATAAGCCTAAGTTGTATTTTTACCAAAAATCTTCAAAATTCATTAATTATTACCAAATTACTGCTAATTATACCTAGCTAACACCTATTAATGTCCCTTAACGTTATTTCATGCGCCTAGCTAACGAATAATTACATTTTAGTGACCCATCTTCCAACATGTGAACAGAGCGTCTTTTAACAGCCATACAGAGCGTCTTTTAACAGAACTTTCTTTGACAATTTGCTACTTCTTATGCGACACGTTTATTAAACTTTTCTCTTCATTAATTTGAGTTTACTTTAGATGAAAATTTCGGAATATTTCTAACAGCAGGAGGCCTTGTAAGGCCTAGGAAAAGTAACGACTCCTCCGTTACTTAATCAGAGACTATGATTGGGGCCTATTACTGACCCTGGAGGGGTAACGACCCCTCCGTTATTAGTTAATACCCTGATTAATCCTAATTAAACCGTATTCCACTGAGTTCCTATTCTATTCTCGCGCCATTAAAGCGGGTTATAGTGCTATTTCTAACCTTATTCCCTAACCACGCTAGATCCTTTGTCCCTATTAGTGAATTTCTGGGCGTTTAGAACCGACTGACAACTCTGGTACTCACATAATCATCAATAATTACAACAATTGCTTGGACGGTCACATACTGCATTCCAGGTTCTGAGCAACAGATTTTTAAAGAGCAACAGCAACAACAATTCCACTTCGGATCACGATTCATGGTTTTATGAGTTTTCTTAACTTTTTGAGTTTTAATTCATCCGTAACATTACAGATGCTTTGAATGCATGCGCAATTTCCCTAGTTACAAGTTAAATACAAAGCTGACAAAAGATTATTTGTCGAAAGATTACATTGAAATTTAATTGAAGATTTTTATACATTTATTATTCCACGCATTGGTTACATTGTAGACATTGTAGAAATCTGCACGGTAAAAACATACAACTAGATTACCGTTGAGTTTTCGTTTTAGGTGTAAGTAGGAACTGGAGTTTTGGAAGGAAATATTTTAGGCGTAAATAGGAATTTCAATTTTGAGCTTTAGGCGTAAGTAGGATTTTGAGTTTTGTTATCTCTAGAAGGAAACATCAAACGTTAGGCCTAATTAGGATAGATGTAAGTAAGTAGGATACACGCTTTCATGTTTTCATTTTACCATTCAGGTTTACATATGTCCTTACAACATGAAATCAAAATAACTGTAAAACAGGCTCATAGCTGTAGTTAACAAAAAATACAAGCTGGCATGAAATAAAAGGGTTTGGTACACTTACGCAGAATCCACTAACGCAGAAAAGATTTCAAAACTCGAGATGAGATTCCACTAACGCAGAATGACCTTTTAAGCAAGTCCGTTGTAATTTTATTAAAATGTATTAAATATATGCTTATTAATACGTAAAATAATGTCATTTAATGTTGACGCTATTTCATTGTGTCCGAAGATTGTCTCAGGACCTTTTCGCGCGCGAGTTATAAGAGTAGAGTTAAAAATATTAACTCGTTTAACCCTGCAGGCGAGTTAAAATGAACTGTTTAACCCTTCTAACTCTGTGCGCGAACAGGATTGAGTTAATTTTAGCTATTTTAACTCGTTTAACTGGCTGCGCAAAAAGGCCCTTAGTAACAGTCCTCTGTCAGTGGACGTGGTGGCCATTCTAAGTTCATGCTAAAGTAGGATTGAATATAGCGAATTTTGAGTTTTCGCGCTAATGCTAGCGCTTTAATAGAGCGAATGCGCTGCCTTCTTAGTTCGCCTACTTCCTAAGTTCTATTTCCTACTTTGTCTCGAATTTAAACTTTAGCGAAGTAGCATTGTCACGTGGCCCAACGTCGCTATGAAACCTAGTGAGTTGATGTTTGAGGTATGGTATACTGTAGCTATATATATTTTTAAGAAATCTGATATCCACACAAACTGTTAAATTTTATTTTAATTTTACTACTTTTAAAATTAACTTATTTTAAAATAGGTTTAGACAGTCTAAAAATAAATTACAAATCGAAACATGGTTGTTCAAGTCAGTGCTTGAATATTATTTGAGATTTAGAAACTAATTGCTAGTTAATACAAAATTTATTTATTTTAGAATTTAAGTAGTAATTACCAAAACAAGAGTTTGATGACATTTTCATCAGTTCTTCTTTAATTATAATTCCTCAATTAAAGTTAACTATTAACTTCCTCAATTAATTAATAAAAGCCTAATTAATAATCAGAAGCATTGGTAAGCTTTTGGCAATGTGCTTCTTGGTAAAAGTAAACTCAACTTTTATACTTCGTTAGCTATCATCTCAAGATAAAATAGTTCATATTGGACATTTGTATCTGGTGGTGGCCAAAATCTGGAATAGCAACAAAGGCCGAAAACCAGGAACGGGGTACGAAAAAAGGAGTTCAAGCACATCAACGCATATTAGCTGGAGTTCGTTTAAGTTTCTAGTTTTAATTAATTAATTAATTAATTACAGTTTTCTTGGTTTGAGCTAATACTACTCTGGTTGTGAGAAAACTCAATGCGAAGTTGCGTGCTACCGCATATTTGACAGATTTTTTGGAGCATCGAAAGAGCAGAGTCCAAAGGTTCTATGTAAAACCAAAAATGTTCATTTCGATGCCCTTTCTCCAGCCTTATCAACCAGTCCGGTGTGTCGACTACTGAAAGAATAATTGCAAAACCCAAATGTTTTGTATCTTTGCACCTAAAATTGGGGGACTGATACCAGAATGTGACAGGCACAGGCCATATATACTTGTCAGGTTTCATTGACTTTCATAAGGAGGTGACTAAAACCAGGATTAGGATCAGGATCCGTTTGGACTATTTTATATTTATCCAATATGGACTATTTTATCTTGAGATGATAGCTAACGAAGTATAAAAGTTGAGTTTACTTTTACCAAGAAGCACATTGCCAAAAGCTTACCAATGCTTCTGATTATTAATTAGGCTTTTATTAGTTAATTGAGGAAGTTAATAGTTAACTTTAATTGAGGAATTATAATTAAAGAAGAACTGATGAAAATGTCATCAAACTCTTGTTTTGGTATTACTACTTAAATTCTAAAATAAATAAATTTTGTATTAACTAGCAATTAGTTTCTAAATCTCAAATAATATTCAAGCACTGACTTGAACAACCATGTTTCGATTTGTAATTTATTTTTAGACTGTCTAAACCTATTTTAAAATAAGTTAATTTTAAAAGTAGTAAAATTAAAATAAAATTTAACAGTTTGTGTGGATATCAGATTTCTTAAAAATATATATAGCTACAGTAGAGCTGAAACATCAACTCACTAGGTTTCATAGCGACGTTGGGCCACGTGACAATGCTACTCCGCTAAAGTTTAAATTCGAGACAAAGTAGGAAATAGAACTAAGGAAGTAGGCGAACTAAGAAGGCAGCGCATTCGCTCTATCAAAGGGCTAGCATTAGCGCGAAACCTCAAAATTCGCTATATTCATTCCTACTTTAGCATGAACTTAGAATGGCCACCACGTCCACTGACAGTCCTCCTCTGTGCAATTTGTTTAGGTCTCCCTCTATACATATGTAATGAAGTTGCTAGTCTCCAGAGCTGAATTTATAATAAATAAAATTTCTTGAAAAATCAGAAATTTTGCATGATTAACTAAGATCATTGTTTCATTCAACTACTTTTTTCACATTTTATGTATCTTAATTAAGAAAAGTGTTTACTAAATATGTATCTATCTATCTGTATGTATATATTAAATATAAATATTTAATAACTCTAATGTTTCTTTATTGTTTAATGGAGGAAGTTAATAGTTAACTTTAATTGAGGAATTATAATTAAAGAAGAAATTATGAAAATGTCATCACACTTTTGTTTTGATATTGCTGCTACTATTAGTTTCTAAATCTCAAATTGTTCAAGCACTGACTTGAACAACCGAACTTCGAACTGAACTTCGATTTGTAATTTATTTTTTTCAGACTGTCTAAACCAAATTTAAAAAGTAGTAAATTCAAAATAAAATTTAACAGTTTGTGTGGATACCAGATTTCTTAAAAATATATATAGCTACAGTACAGCTGAAACATCAACTCACTAGGTTTCATAGCGACGCTGGGCCATGTGACAATGCTACTCCGCTAAAGTTTAAATTCGAGACAAAGTAGGAAATAGAATTTAGGAAGTAGGCGAACTAAGAAGGCAGCGCATTCGCTCTATCAAAGCGCTAGCATTAGCGCGACAACTCAAAATTCGCTATATTCAATCCTACTTTAGCCTGAACTTAGAATGGCCACCACGTCCACTGACAGGAGATGATTAAATTGGCACTTCTGAAAGTGTCCAGACAGATAGATAAGTTATGCATGTGCGCATACAGATAGATGCGCGCATTAAGATTATGTCCCTTAAGTCGTTGCTAACTTGACAAAATGAGGGTATCCTCAAAGAAGCAATATAAGCATGGTGCGTGTTAAGGTGGTGATTCCTTTTGGAGCCGTCAACTTTGAACCCTTATTACTCATTCATTCCTTGCAGTTAAGAAGCCATTTTTATATCGAAATGGGGCGTAACATTTCCTCTTTCTAATGAATGTAGTGAACATGATTTTAGTTCTAGGAAATTATTTTACTGCATTTTCGAAATAATTTGATTTTCCAGATTTTTTGCAGACTAAAGTAAATTTTTCGTGAGGCGTAGGCCATATCATTCGATTCCACTACCAAATAGTTGGGGACCCTTTTTTAATTATTATAAAACCGCTTTTCGCTATAAATAAATTAATTAAAATGTATGTGCAACTTGGATTTTGCCTACTTTTCCTAACTTTGGCAAGCGACCACTTTAGCTAGAAAACAGCAATCGGAGCAACTTAAAAAGGGACCCTGTGCATTTTTGTGTAAAACATGTCTAGTAAGTGGCAACCCTCTAACCTGCACAGTAAATGCTCTACAGTCGCTGGAAAAAAAAATTGGTCATGTTTCTGCAAAACTACATTTTTCATGATAGCAGCGTACGGGATAGCATTTATGACATTACAACGCCATGAATTATCGGACTCGACGAGACCTTCAAATTGACACCCTTAGTTTAATTTTACTGCTTGCGTAGCTCAAGAAATGGCGGATTATTTGATTTCTGCAAAAATGACAATTTTTCAACGCCAAAATAAGAAAATCAGCTATATCTCCCTATAGAAAAAAGCTAGATAGGTGCTTCGAAAACCACGAATGTAGAGCTCAACAAGATCTCTCGAATGAATATGATCACACCTGTATAGCGACTGTTAAACTGTCAAAAATCAGCAAAAACGACCCTAAAGGGAGACGTCGAATTTTTGAAACAGGATTGCGCGGAGGGTGTTAGAATGCTAAAAGAAAGTATTTTGGAAAGTTTCATCAAATTTCATCTTGATACGAACCGACAACCAACAACATGAGCCCAAAAGGAATCACCACCTTAAGTCAACGGTTGATGTAAATAAAAGCTGACAGCTGTTTAGTTGATGACAAAGCTAAAAACATTCATTGGACAAAATTTCTTTCTTTTTCTTGCATTTATTTTTTTCTTTTCTTTCTTTCTTTCTTCCTTCCTTTTTTCCTTTCTATCTTTCTTTATTTTCTGTAAACTGAAAGAGCGAATAGCTGTAACAGTGCAAAACATTTGTGTTCATAACTGTTGCTTTTAACTATTTATAACTTAAATCTCATTCTTTCTTGTTTTTCTCATTTTATGGAAAATTTACTATATCGTTTGCAGCAACCACAGCAACCAGCAACCACAATTCCAGTTTAATTTCAGTAACAGGAACGGGAGCCATATTTCAAACATGGGTCTATTTTAAACCCATAATTTCCACCTTAAAGCATTTTTGAGCGTGCGGGTGGTCGGTCAAATCTTAATTGTAAAAGTCATGGTGACATTACAAGGTAATATCAAAGCAGTTCATGCTGAGATCTTGTGGCCCTGATCTCTTATGATCTTTTTAAATTCAAGGTTCGGTTCCTGAAGTTTATCCGATTTCCTTCCTGCTCTTGTTCCTGAAATCATATTCTTTCCGTTCCTGTTCCTATTTCTGTTCCTGTTCCAAGTTTTAGATGCCACCTTAAAATATGAGACTTTTTGGAAAGTCGTCAAGAAATGATGCTTTTTATTTTTCGTTTACTTCTTTTAATTTTCAAAACATCTCATGTACTATTTGTTTGGAAAGCATTTTTACGATTGTTTCAGAGTATATTTCGCACTAAGAAAGTTAACAATGAAATAGAAATACCTAATAAAATGAAGATGGCAGTTTTAATTTAGTTTTCCACATGAGAGGGGCGAAAAACTTTTGCGGGTATCTTGCGGGTATCACTTGTTTGCGGGCCGAGGGCCGGGGGCGGCTAGCAAAAATCCTGCTACCAACTCTGAGTTAAGAAGCCGTTTCTTTATCAAAATGCAGCTTAACGTTTCTCTTTCTAATGAATGTAACAAAACTAAGTTTTAGGAAATTATTTTACTGCATTTTCGAAGTAATTTAATTTTCCAGATTTTTTGCAGACTAAAGTAAATTTTTAGTGAGACATCGGGCACATCACTCGATTCTACAATCAATTGCTGGCGACCCATTTTAAATTATTATGAAACCACTCTTCGTTATAAAGAAATTATCTAAAATGTATGAGCAACCTGGATTTTGCCTGCATTTCCCAACTTTGGCAAGCGACCACCTTAGCTAGAAAGCAGCAATCGGGGCAACTAAAAAAGGGTCCTTGATTATTTTTGTGTAAAAACGTTCAGTAAGTGGCAACCCTATAGCTTGTATAGTAAAAGCCCCACAATCGCTGGAAAAAATTAGGTCATGCTTTTGCAAAAATTACCTATATTTTTATGATAGCAGCGTACGGGACATCAGTTAGAAGACTATATTGCCATAAATAATTGGCCTCGACAAGACCTTCACATTGACAGCCTTAGCTTAATTTTATGCTTCAAAAAGCAAAATGGAAGAGCTCAACCAGATATTTCAAATAAATATAATCAGAGCTATGCAGCTACTGTCTAAATGTCAAAAATCGGAAAAACAGCCCTGAACACAGACGTCGAATTTTTGAAGCAGGATTGCGCGGAAGGTGCTATAATGCCAATAGAACTTATTTTGGAAAGTTTCATCAAATCTTATCTTGATTTAAACCGTCAACCAACAATATTTGCCCAAAATGAATCACCACCTTAACAGGAATATTAGTTAACTTAAATCTCAGATGTTAAGAAATCTAGCTTGATCCTATTGTAGTCATATCATCCTTTTCTTCAAACACTGGTGAATTATTGAAAGTACGCCATCACTGAGACAACAGGAGGCTACCCACCATAGACTGCTAAGTACAAAAGAATCAAGCTTTTTCTTTTGCTTCACAAATGTTTCATGAGTGCGCTGGCAGAAAAGAACTTGTGACACCACTGGTCTCGTAGGACTTCGCCACCATATTGAAACATGTGTATTTATCACAAAACCATCTGAGTGCGCAGGTGGTGAAATTTTAATTATTAAGATATCTATTTTGGTATGTAAATTCCCGTTCATGAGGATTTGTTCCTACCGTTATACTGCTATCTCTTAATATCAGAGCTGGTAATTTTGTATCAGAGCTTCCCCTTTTGCAACTTAATAAAAACTGACTGTTGGACCACTTGTGAAGTTTCAGTCATTTATGAATTAAATATAAAAATGTCAAAAATTAAGTTACTTAGTCTCACACGGATTAAGCTATCCAGGGGATTGCATGTATTTGCTGTTGGTGTGACATATCTGAAAAAATTGTATATCTAGAGTTATGGATAGATAGATATATCTAGAGTTGAGATTTTGAAATATAATGTGTATGAATATTCATTTGCGTATTGTCATGTACAGTTGTCACAATACTGTTCGACCTTAGCTAGCGCGTGGCTTAGCTACCGTCATCATTCTGTTCGGGTAGTCGGGGAGAACTGATGACGAGTGGGGCGTATCTTTCATTTCAAATTATAAAAATTTTGTTTCATCTTTCTTAGTAGAAAATACAGTCGAACTTAGTCCATTGTTCAAAAGCTGTATCCAATGAATACTGCATACTAACGATGTCCTGTAGAAATTACAGGACGTAAGTTTTTTTAATTTAATCTGACATTTTTAAGAAACCCTTTGCAGTTATCATCTACAGTGACAACCTGTCCTGTAATTTCTACTAAGACTTTTAAAGTTAAGTTTCCTGTAGCCATAGAATAACGTTGCGGGACTTGGAGAGGGGATGCAGACCTCTCCCCGACCGACGAATAGTCCCAAATGGATTAGACCTTAAAAATCTTAATTCTTTTACAATTTTTGGCTAAACGGAAAAATATGCAATTTCTGCTACTTTAGAGAAGAATCCCTTAAAACTGAATTTTTATAGGTATACCTTTTGTCGCAGTCGGGGTAGACCCCCAGAATCGGACCTTGTGTTAATGTATGTCTGCAGTAGCCGAAATGAAAGTATCAACTGAAGATGGGGGTTACTAGCTTTCCTTCCAAAACGTAGATTTATGGAATAGAAATATTGATTTTATGCTTAGTATAATTAGAAAAGCCCATCGGAATCAAAAATTTGGACATTTGAAGAGTTTTTTCGACGACCTTTTTTGATCTATATTTGGTTAGGGTCTGGTGTAGGCCAACCATTACCTATGTCAACCCGTGAGCCAGTTAGGTTGAGCCGAGAGCGTACTTTTGCTAAAGTCTGACCAAAATATCGTGGAACCGAATTGCGAGCACCTGTCCTGAATTAACCTTTGAAGTTAGGCTATTTAAAGTACATATTTTTAGAAAGCTCAGGAGGAGGAGAATCCGATAAAAAATTATGTCTGGTCTATATCCGGTTACGGAATACCAAATCAACAAGTATCCCCTAAAAGGGGAATAATTCCGCCGTTGTGTGCAAAGCACATTTGCTGAACACGTTGCTAGTGTCAGCTGACCCATAGAGCTGGTACTTCGGAATCTGCAGTTTGAGTTAAGGTGCAAAGCTTAATTGCTTTTCTTCTGTACTGCTCAAACAATTTTTTATAAATTTGTTTACCATTCAATAAGGTGAGGTGGTGCAGCCACGTTGTGTAAATGTGGCATTACGGTCTTCAGTTTTATAGAAAATGAATGAAACTTTGCGAGCTCCTTATTTTGGTGCTCGTTCGTGGAATTTTAATAAGTCAAAAGATAAGAAACTGTTTGTGGCTTACCTATAGCGGACACTTGGTATGGGATTGGGTGTTTTAGCGCCACATGTTTGTATGCTACAAACACGCCGTCCCATTGCCCATTTTACATACTCATGCCAGCCAATCAGTTGGAGTTCAAGATTATCTTTGTGCTAAAGGTTTTGTCGAAAAGTCATATAGCAAAACCTGCTATCATTAATGTTTGAACATGGATTTCTCCAAAACTACATAACGAGTTTCCATGAGTTTTGCTGGAATAAACTTCGTACTACTGCGAGAAGGCCTCTGTTAGTTTTATTTGTGCTGAAACCATCTTCTAGCGGAAAAGATCTGAGCACTGCGATGTATCTTTTTAGCTACTGGAAAAGAGCGCTTCAGCGCTGTATAAATTATAAAATTTTTGGACGAAGTTCCGGTAGCAATCCCTTGTGATCTGTTGAGGGTTAATTGAGAGAAAGCTTTAGGCTGTTGCCAATAATTTACACAGTAGTTCGGCTAAAACTAGCTTCTTTGCTCCTTCTTCCTTATTACTAATAGATTATTAGTAATTACTCTGCGCAATCTAAAACTGTATCATGCAAATGCAGGTGCTTCGTCGAAAGATTATCGGAATTGGCTCAACTGTCAGAAGCATTTAAAACAGGTCAAAGACGAATTCACCAGGATCCTGCTTAGCATAAGCAATGGGGAACAAATGCGCACGATTCACTGCTTCGCAAATTTTACAACTGTTCTCTCCCGCTGTTTAGTTCCAAATGAAATTTAGTAATGCCAGCTAATTTGCATAATCAAATATGCGCCTAAGTGCGAACGAAAATCCTCATCTGCCAAGGGGGGACTCGGGTAAAACGTTTTCGCAATTTTAAATTTACGTTCTTACTTAAATACATTTCTAATTATTTAAAATTGAATGACTTCAACTTGGTCAGAAGGCACCAGCAATCAATATAAAAATTAAACCACAGCAGACTGACTTGTTTGATAACACTCTTTGATCATCGCACCACCCATCAAAAAAACTTTCACAGCTAGGATTACGTGCTAAACATAGAGATACATCGGGCCACACCAAACATTACACACTAATTTTGGGTCAACCCATTACAAAGATTCCGCCTCCGGCGGAATAATAAAAACGCTTCAGATTCGGAAAGAGAATGCTAATTAATTCATACTCTAGTATATTGGTTCCTGGCGCAAGACATTTCCAAATATCCGGTCACATCCGGTCCATATCCGGTAACCTGGGGTGCGTTGCAAAAGATTTTCCTAAGTATCCTCCTAGAAGGGTACTTAGGAGGATGTCTGGGAGCTGTCTAGGAAGAAGTTAGGAGACCTCCTAAACCCGTTTCAAAAGATGTTTCCTAAATTTAGCTAGCCCTGCTCCAAAATTCAGGCAACTTAGGAGAAAAGTTAGGAGTGGAAGATAGCACTCCTAGCTTGGGAGAATCTTTTGAAGCCCGATTCTTCTAAGTGAACACCTAAGCTGAACATAGGAGCGCTCCTAGGCTTAGGAGAATCTTTTGCAAAGCGGCCTGGATGTCTAGGCCACAAAAACTGAACAGCAAGATGGGTACGTCGTGCAGTTTCGCTGAATGAATTTTGGATTCCTCTGGTCGAAATGAGTCTGTATACAATATTTTGTACGATTTGGACCAAAATTGCGTGAATTGTGGTCGTATCCGGCTCGAGAAAAGCTGGAAAACACGGTTTTTCTTGTCTGGTGCTCGGAATCGTTCGTTTTGGCACAATGAATATTTGAAAGGCTACTTTCATTTTACTGATGTCAAAGTAATCGCATACCCGGTCGATTTCCGGTTCTGAGCTTTGAAATTTGAGATTTCAAGAGTAATTATCTCAGTAGCTCGGTTGGCCCGGAAGTCAAATTATTTCATTAAAATGATATTTGGTCTATCAATAATAAGCATCATCCTCAAATTACTTCATATCTGCTGTGAGTTTTGAATGATTGTGTTTTAAAAATAGGCTGATTTTGCTTGTTTTGAAACTTGAAACTGTATGACCTACCCATCTCGCTGTACAGTTTTTGTGACCGAGACATCTGGTTACCGGGCACGGACCTGATGTGACCGGATTTTGGAAAATGTATCGGGCCAACGAACGGATATGATGGCTTTACCGGGTTGTCCTCCTCCTGAGCTTTCTAAAAATATATACTTTATATAGACTCACTTCAAAGGTTAACTCAGGACAGGCGCTGACAGTTCGGTACTAAGATTTACGGTCAGACTTTAGTGTGGTGCGTTGGGAGGTGCGGCCAATGGCTGGCCAAGCCATTGGCCGTTGCCCAAGAAAATATCAGCCAGTTGGCTTGGCCAGCCGTTGGCCTCTGGCTGGCCGTTTCTGGACTGTGATTGCTAAATATCAGGGAGCCGCTGTTCTTTTAGATGACCCCACCAACAGCAAACGTATCCAGAAAGCCATCGAACAGGATAAAGGTGGTATTCAAAAATCCTCCATTGTCCAGCGTTTCCAACCGTACGATGCGCGGACTCCCTATTCATTTCGAAAACCTTGCTTGGCCCCGTGGGGCATCCCAATGCTTTTAATGTTTTCGAATCGGCCTCAGGGCTTCAGAGTGCCCCTTCCGTTTCCATCCCAGCTCCGCCTCTTCCAGTAAAACCGTCAAGCCCGAATAATGCTGTTGTCACAGGTAAACCTACTTTTCTTCCTTTATCCCCTCGTATTAAGGGTAGCCTTGCTCGACACATTTCCGCCTAGTGTAAAATTACTTCTGATGCGTTCGTTTTGGATAGGGTAAAAAATAGTTTAACGATTCCGTTTGTGGCCTTTCCAATGCCTCGTGTTATGAAATCATCGAAATGTAAAACATTTTTGAGTAATCAAGCTCCTATTAACATCATCGAAATGTAAAAACAATTGGGCAATCAAAATCCTATTAACATCATCGAAATGTAAAAAAATTTTGAGCAATCAAGATTCTATTAACGTCGTCGAAATGTAGTTACTATTATTAGAACTATTGCTAGAACTGAAAAATTGAAGGTGGGCAACTACAAACACAGCAAACACAAACTCAATTTACAATTACAGCAGAGCAACCGTCGAAGTGAACTACATCAACGAAAAGATTTTAGATTCGTATTGCATCGGTGACTCTGCTAGTGCGAAAACTACACAATTCGTGGTTTAGTTTTCGCTAATGTAATTAATTGGTGTGAATGTAATGTATCATCATCGAAATGTAAAAAATTTTGAGCAACCAAGATCCTATTAACATCATCGAAATGTAAAACATTTTGTGCAATAAAGATCCAATTAACATCATCGAAATGTAAAAAAAATTTTGAGCAATCAAGATCCTATTCACATCATCGAAATCTAAAAAATTTCAGCAATCATGATCATATTAACACCATCGAAATGTAACAAACTTTTGAGCAATCAAGATTCTATTAACGTCGTCGAAATGTAGTTACTATTATTAGAACTATTGCTAGAACTGAAAAATTGAAGGTGGGCAACTACAAACACAGCAAACACAAAGCTCAATTTACAATTACAGCAGAGCAACCGTCGAAGTGAACTACATCAACGAAAAGATTTTAGATTCGTATTGCATCGGTGACTCTGCTAGTGCGAAAACTACACAATTCGTGGTTTAGTTTTCGCTAATGTAATTAATTGGTGTGAATGTAATGTATCATCATCGAAATGTAAAAAATTTTGAGCAACCAAGATCCTATTAACATCATCGAAATGTAAAAAATTTTGAGCAATCAAGATCCTACTAACATCATCGAAATGTAAAAAAATTTTGAGCAACGAAGATCCTATTAACATCATCGAAATGTAAAAAAATTTTGAGCAATCAAGATCCTATTAACATCATGGAAATGTAAAAAAAATTTGAGCAATCAAGATCGTATTAACATCATCAAATATATTTGGTCTAGCTGCACATTTTTGCTTCTCCTTTCGTGAAAATACTGTCATTTCCTTTTACTGTTACTGTTACTATTATTAGAACTATTGCTAGAACTGAATACTTGAACGTGGGCAACAACAAATACAGCGAACATAAAGCTCAATTTACATCTACAGCAGAGCAACCGTCGAAGTAAACTACATCAACGTAAGATTTTAGATTCGTATTGCATCAGTGGCTCTGCTACAAAATTCGTGGTTTATTTTTTGCTAATGTAATTAATAGGCGTGAATGTAATGTATCATCATCGAAATGTAAAAAATTTTGAGCAATCAAGATCCTATTAACATCATCGAAATGTAAAACAATTTTGAGCAATCAAGATCCTATTAACATCATCAGATATATTTTGTCCAGCTGCACAGTTTTGCTACTCCTTTCGTGAAACTACTGTCATTTGCTGAATTCTGACCTTTTAAATTTTCATGATCCTAAAAACTTATTGCAATACCCACAAAATGCGCATCCTATTACCTAGTCCTTGTCAAAATAGTTATCTTGTCCGGGTTAGGGGGCATGGACCCTCCCATACCCTCCCCCGTGTTAACCTATATAGTTTGATTGGTTTTACGTCTGTGAGAGTTGCTTGTTGTCACTGCTACATTGCGAACATTCATTATGCGCTTTTTGAAAGATATTAATTATTCTATCATGTTGTTCAAGTCAATCTTCATTCAGAAAGTACGGTATAGAGGCCTGCATTACGGACCGGGCCGTTGGCCGTTGGCTGGCCGTTTCTGGACTGTGGTTGCTAAATATCAGGGAGCCGCTGTTCTTTTAGATGACCCCACCAACAGCAAACGTATCCAGAAAGCCCTCGAACAGGTTGAAGGTGGTATTCAAAAATCCTCTTTTGTCCAGCGTTTCCAACGTACGGTGCGCGGACTCCCTATTCATTTCGGATACCTTCGCCGGTCCAAAGCCTTTTCTCCCAGGCCTCTTTCCTCCACGCCCACCCAAGTCTGCTTGGCCCCGTGGGGCATCCCAATGCTTTTAATGTTTTCGAATCGGCCTCAGGGCTTCAGAGTGCCCCTTCCGTTTCCATCCCAGCTCCGCCTCTTCCAGTAAAACCGTCAAGCCCGAATAATGCTGTTGTCACAGGTAAACCTACTTTTCTTCCTTTATCTCCTCGTATTAAGGGTAGCCTTGCTCGACACATTTCCGCCTAGTGTAAAATTACTTCTGATGCGTTCGTTTTGGATAGGGTAAAAAATAGTTTAACGATTCCGTTTGTGGCCTTACCAAAGCCTCGTGTTATGAAATCATCGAAATGTAAAACATTTTTGAGTAATCAAGCTCCTATTAACATCATCGAAATGTAAAAACAATTGAGCAATCAAAATCCTATTAACATCATCGAAATGTAAAAAAATTTTGAGCAATCAAGATTCTATTAACGTCGTCGAAATGTAGTTACTATTATTAGAACTATTGCCAGAACTGAAAAATTGAAGGTGGGCAACTACAAACACAGCAAACACAAAGCTCAATTTACAATTACAGCAGAGCAACCGTCGAAGTGAACTACATCAACGAAAAGATTTTAGATTCGTATTGCATCGGTGACTCTGCTAGTGCGAAAACTACACAATTCGTGGTTTAGTTTTCGCTAATGTAATTAATTGGTGTGAATGTAATGTATCATCATCGAAATGTAAAAAATTTTGAGCAACCAAGATCCTATTAACATCATCGAAATGTAAAAAATTTTGAGCAATCAAGATCCTACTAACATCATCGAAATGTAAAAAGATTTTGAGTGATCAAGACCCTATTAACATCATCGAAATGTAAAAAATTTGAGAAATCGAGATCCTATTAACATCATCAAAATGTAAAAAAAATTTGAGCAATCATGATCGTATTAACATCATCAAATATATTTGGTCTAGCTGCACATTTTTGCTTCTCCTTTCGTGAAAATACTGTCATTTCCTGTTACTGTTACTGTTACTATTATTAGAACTATTGCTAGAACTGAAAACTTGAACGTGGGCAACAACAAACACAGCAAACACAAAGCTCAATTTACATCTACAGCAGAGCAACCGTCGAAGTGAACTACATCAACGAAAAGATTTTAGATTCGTATTGCATCGGTGACTCTGCTAGTGCAAAAACTACACAATTCGTGGTTTAGTTTTCGCTAATGTAATTAATTGGTGTGAATGTAATGTATCATCATCGAAATGTAAAAAATTTTGAGCAACCAAGATCCTATTAACATCATCGAAATGTAAAACATTTTGTGCAATAAAGATCCAATTAACATCATCGAAATGCAAAAAAATTTTGAGCAATCAAGATCCTATTCACATCATCGAAATCTAAAAAATTTCAGCAATCATGATCATATTAACACCATCGAAATGTAACAAACTTTTGAGCAATCAAGATTCTATTAACGTCGTCGAAATGTAGTTACTATTATTAGAACTATTGCTAGAACTGAAAAATTGAAGGTGGGCAACTACAAACACAGCAAACACAAAGCTCAATTTACAATTACAGCAGAGCAACCGTCGAAGTGAACTACATCAACGAAAATATTTTAGATACGTATTGCATCGGTGACTCTGCTAGTGCGAAAACTACACAATTCGTGGTTTAGTTTTCGCTAATGTAATTAATTGGTGTGAATGTAATGTATCATCATCGAAATGTAAAAAATTTTGAGCAACCAAGATCCTATTAACATCATCGAAATGTAAAAAAATTTTGAGCAATCAAGATCCTATTAACATCATGGAAATGTAAAAAAAATTTGAGCAATCAAGATCCTATTAACATCATCAGATATATTTTGTCCAGCTGCACATTTTTGCTACTCCTTTCGTGAAACTACTGTCATTTGCTGAATTCTGACCTTTTAAATTTTCATGATCCTAAAAACTTATTGCAATACTCACAAAATGCGCATCCTATTACCTAGTCCTTGTCAAAATAGTTATCTTGGTTAGAGGGCATGGACCCTCCCATACCCTCCCCCGTGTTAACCTATATAGTTTGATTGGTGTTACGTCTGTGAGAGTTGCTTGTTGTCACTGCTACGTTGCGAACATTCATTATGCGCTTTTTGAAAGTAATTTTTCTATCATGTTGTTCAAGTCAACCTTCATTCAGAAAGTACGGTATAGAGGCCTGCATTACGGACCGGGCAACACCATGGGCTGAGTGTCCGGCCCGCTTCAATTTTTTTGCTAGATTTTACTAGAGAATCATAACTCAAATTTTGGAGATTCTTCCGATAACGCACACGGCACACATGTGTCTAAAATTCGCATAACTTAAGAACTTAACCGACTGAGCTAAAATTTGGTTTTGGTGCTTTTTAGCACATTTCTGATCAATCTCTGACAAATTAAAACAAATTAATATTATAAAAAAATTAATGTTTTTTTATGAGGACTAAGGGAAATCTAAGATTTTTTGTCGCCGATTTCGCTGAAAAGCTGCATCCATGGGTTTTCTAGGTCACCAAACAAGAATCTGAAAACCATTTTTCGATCCAGCTTTTCGTTAGCTAGAAACAAGTTTAAAAGTTATGCTTACATCTTTATCAAGGACAAGCTGGATTGAAAAAAAGAAAACCCCTGCCTGCAACTTTTCAGCGAAATCGGAGGCAAAACATTTTTAATTTTTCCTTGCCCCCCCCATCCCTTTTAAAAACTTAAAAACTTAATTTTTACCACAGGTCCATCAGAAATGTGTTAAAATGCACCTATGCCAAATTTGAACAAGAAGAGTCAATTTAAGCAATCTGGAGAATCACCCAAAATTTTAGCTTCTAAGATTTTTGTGCTTCTTGAACATGTTTCGTACACACCAATGCTGCTTTTCTGGAAAAAGTTTCGGCATTTTCATTTCATAAACGTTACTGTGCTCTTATTAATTAAATAGTCAATTAAATTTTTAAATAAACACTGGACATCCTTCGGATTTAACTGTTATATAGGCTCCTTGTAATAAGTTGTATTCTTAATAATGCTCATTTCTTGACCGAAACTTTTTACGGATCGTGCCGGGCGGTCCGAGAAAAATTATTCACGGGCCGCGCCAGGCCGCAAAATTTCGGCCCGTGAAGGTCTCTAGTATGGTATACAACTATACAGCTTTTCAAAGAGCAACTTTTATTCAACAGCAGAACCATTTCTTAAAGATCTCTCTCAAACGGTTCCACACGGATTCTTTCTGAATCTAGTCTAATCTGAAGGAGATTGATTTTTTGCTAGCTATGGAAAAATAGATAGCCGTTTCATAAACCTATCTATACGCCATTTCTTTATCTATTAATAAAGAAAAGAGTACGGTAGGTCATGTTTTTATGATTCAAAATGGCTGATTTTTTCAAAATTCTGCTTTAAAAAAGTAAAAGCAGAACCAAAACCTAACTGCTTAAGCATTGAGACATATATGCATAAATAAGAGCAGAGTTGGCAAATGGGACGAATTCTCTGATCCCATCCCATCCCATCCCACCAGATTTTCAAATTCACCGTCCCATCCCATCCCATTTGTACGAACTTGCTTTTTCCAATCCCATATAATCCCACTTCCAGTATTTGACCTTACAATCGCTGTAGCATTGAAATTTTAATATTGGCATAAGGTCTTGAGGATTACCACCACCTTTTGTGAGGGGAATTTTGAAGCGCAATAAACTTTCGCAATTTTGGGAATTGGAAAAATTTGACACACCGTTTTAAAGCTTATAATCAGTAAATCCGAAAAAAGCAAAATTTGCAAAAACCAGCAAAATTTTTCCACACACTAAATATGTATAGACCATCGAACTTTGAGTAACTATAGCAAAACTATAGAAACGGGCAAAATTCCATTTTGTATGAAGTATAAAGTTTGGTATGAAGGACATGTGGGTTGAGGGAAATTTTACGGATTTTGCTCAACAGGTCTTAATGCTCCAGGAAATCCGCCAAATGTGCGATGACACGAAATTTTGCAATTTCGCATTGAGTATTCTCGCAGCTGGTGAAGTTCAAGTGAAGAAAAGTCCCTCCGCAATACTGCGAATTTTCATCCAAAGCTTACGCGAATCCATGGGGTAGTTTTTGAGAAATCGATATTTAAAATAAAATAATAGCAGTTTTGCCAAATACGTTTGTCGGCCAAGTCTCTAGCTTAAAGCACCGGATTCCAGCTAATAGGCATTAATAAAATGTGCAATTAAATTGTATAAATTGATTAGAAAGTAAGTCGATAGGACTAAATCGATTGAGTATAAATAATTCAAAATTCTCCTTAAGATTTGGCAGTAATTTTGACAAAACCGATTTAGTAAAAAATGGCCGTTTTTTGACCCCAAAATCGTTTTTGGATTATACTGATTTGACCACACTAGAGATAGCTCTAAGGTTGTGTAAAAAAATAAACTAATCTAAAATTTAAGTCTCATCTCCGTCGGTTGTTGAGAAAAATCATCTTAGCCTTGCCTACGCCTCGGGTAATTTCAATTTCAATATGCAATTATTCACTGTCATATCGTGGACTCAGTGCAAAATTTGGTATGGCACTGCCCCTCATCGCGAAAGCGAGCGACTGAGGTGTGACAGGGAAAAAATTCACCTCAAAGCAGAGGTGTGCTGCGTCAGTAGTTAGATTTTTGCCGCTTTTGGCACAGCAATCGAACCAGCAAAGTAATGAGGACTGACGTAAGCAGTCACGTGATAGAGGTGTGAACGTAGAAGCTTAACTCATCAAAAGCACCTACGGATTTTGGCACAGTAATCAAACCAGCGAAGTAAATAGGACTGGCGTAAGCAGCCAAGTGTAGGTGATGCCGTTAAAGATTGACATCTCAAAAAGAACCTGTGTTGCCACCTATGGCACAGCACTCTGTCAATAAAGAATTACGTGTCAGGACTACTCTAAAGGATTCTGAAGTCTTTCAAACCAGACAAATCCAATTTTATATGTACTTTGATAATCAGGATGTACTTCAAAACTAATATTTATTATTTAAATAAATATTTAAAATTAATCATAGTGCAAATTGAATTCAGCATTGGATTTTGGTATTTAATATGATTTATCATATGGTTTTAAATTTGCTAAAAGTTACTTTGTTATTAATAATAAAGATATGATTACCCTGTGGCAAACGCAGTAGTTGTACATTATTACTAATTTTGCGTGCCCACAATTCATTCATTTAATCAAACTTAACAATAATAACTATAACAACGATAACAACGTTATCTGCCTTAGTTGTAGCGCCGTCTGTTGCTTCCGCGGCGAACTGGGGCATTTCTTCTTGTTGTTGAATTTACGCGATACCAGATGTACTGGTAACTGTCCAATACAAGAGTGACAGCTTCTTCGTCGGTTAGTTCAAACCTTTCCTTCTGGCGTCGGCACTTAGCTATGAAGAAATCTTCATAGAAGGCATACACCGGACGTCCGCTGTCTCTGGCCAATAGGAGAAAATCGAATTCAACTTCCTCATAAGCGGTATCAGGCAGTTCCGATGACTTTGCCTAAAATTAAAAATTAGACATGTAAATCAAAATTGAAATTAACAACAAAACAAAGATAAGTATATATTTATTAATGGACTGACACTCTAAGTATCTGATACGTACCGTAATTTTAATTTTTGTTCCACGCCAGTCATAATAACAATTAATAATGGTTCGGCATTGGGGACACGTTCTCACGGTCCTTGTCCAATTCCTCAAACATGTCTCATGAAAGATGTGTTGGCACATGGTGTTAGCTACCTGTGAGACATTATTTAACGGCAATATGCATGCACCACAGTTTTGTCCTCCACCTAAGTGCTTTTCCCAATAAGTAGACTGTACGCTGTTAATAACTGAATCAACAGTTTCATCAATCAAACTGCTACATGCCCCCTTCTGTTTTGTCGAAACCAAATTAGGGTAACCCAACTCGGGCGAAGCGCAAGCTCCAGATGAAGTGGAAGGTTCTGTTGATTCTGCAATCGATTCCAGGTAAGAAGGAAAACGTGTGTTGCCTGAGGGACACGTGAGTGGCGAATGCCTTGACGTTGGTCCTACTGTAGCCATTGGGGCTACTGTTTTATTCGAATCTTGTTGTTGGTTGATAGATACTGAAGATGTTTGGTTAGGCCTTGTGGCGTTAAACGCCAGACTAAAGTCTCCAGTCTCGGCACTGGATACCGCATTTTCCGACCCTAATCCAGAATCTGTTTGAACGCTGTCGGTTTGTGTACCCAACGACCGTCGCTCGACAGTTTCCGCAACAGTGCTTGCCGTAGTTGATTCGTTATTAGATAAAATGAAAGTTGGACCGAAATCTCTGACAGCGGATATAGAAATGCCTACGCCCCGCGTTACTGACAGCAGCGTAGTTATTGTTAAATGAAGTTCGTCTTCATTGATTGCAATTAAATAACGCAGTAATAGCAAGACTACGAAGAACGATTTCATTGTGCTCAAATGAATTCGAAAAGAGAATTCTGATACTTATGTAAGACTGCAACCCGCTGCTTTGAATGATAACAGTAATTAAGCTATTAATTTTACCTTCTTGATCCAATAATTCAAGCTACAGGCTAATAGAAAGTAGTTAATTTAACAGCAAGCCAAATATTGGAATAGTGTCAAATTGGATCAACTTTAGCATGTGAAATGCTTTTAGCTGTTGTAAGAAGATAATGCCTTAGCAGTTGCATAATGGCATTAGATTTGTTAATATGGAAGCAACGTTTACATATGCAAAACCTCTTAGTTGTAACAAATGATTATGCTTTAGCAGTGGACTAACATCTTCAAATGGCTTGGAATCATCTCTTAGCTGTTAAAAGCAAATTATTCTTAAGCAGTGGTGAAGCAGCTTTAAATGCATTAATGTGAATTAGAAATTGTTACCAAGTCAAATTTTGGAAGCAACGTAGCGCAGATAAGGCATAAGACATTGGCTTGAGACCTTGGCAAGCTTAGTTGTTCACAAAGCGAATGGCTACAAAGGCTGATAGAAGAAAGCTAGACCTGTAGCAGATCACATGCATGTATAGTAGTAGCTACTGTGTGTGCACCTGATGCATTATTAAAGTAAATTTTAGTCACGGTTTATGATTACAAGGAAACCTTAAAAAATCAGCAGCAAAAACTTTTATTGTTTCAAGTACATGCATACATCATGAGTTATCTTTGCGTGATTCAACATTTTAAAATAATCAGAAAATGACAGTTTGCAGATAGCACATTGAAAGCTATAATTGAATTGTCGATCGCTTTCATACAGTGCAGAAACAGCCGTTTCCGCCACTGCAGTAGTTAGCCAAGCATTCAAACGAAAGGATGCACTGCTCACAACTTTTCCAACGTAATACAGCTGAGTCTTTAGCAGATGTTCAAATGCAATTTCGTCATCTTCGTCTTTCATCTCGTAGATATACATGTCTGAATCATCAAGGTAGTCAGTCTTGTAATATGGCCCATTTATGAAGTATAACAGAGGAGCCACAATTTGACAGAAATTTCCTAAATAGTATTTATCGTTTGCTGGCAAAATTATCCAAACGTCTGAGTAACGCGTTCCTTCTCCAAGATACATGTAGTGCGACATAACGTTGTATGGTTCGTGTTTTAGCTCCACGTAACCGTCGCCAATTCCATGAAACCTTGTATAGACGTTACCGCAACTAGCGAATGATTGTTGTTTAACTCTAAATGGTTGAGACATCCGAAAATCTTCAGTGCTATGAAAAGCCGAAATATTGTGTGAAATATGTTTTGATAAAACTATTTTGTACCGAGCTGCTGGCTGCAGCCGAAACCATGCGCATAGTAGATTCTGTAATGCAAACCGCGGCAGATGATACTTCCAACTTTCAAACAAACAAACAAGTGCAGAAAATGATGTTGTATAGGTACATAGGAAATCAGTTAATCTATCAAAGCATATGGCTTCCAGCTTTTGCATACTAAAACATGAGAAACGCTTTAATGATCGTCTAATAAGTAAGGTACAATAGATAAATAGCCCTGCTTTATTCTCAGGAAATAGAGCAATAGTCCGGCATCCGTGAATCTGTGTACATGATAAAGTGTGTACCCTATATGCGCAATATTAAGTAAGCAAAAACTGCTCAAAGTTAAAAACAGAAGTCCAAGTACCATATAAAGTTTTGCAAAGTAATGGTTATGCAAGAGTAAGCACACTATCGTATGGTTGTTCGTCCTGTTAATATCGTTGTAAGCTATGCTGCAAAAAACTTTTATTCGAAACACTGATCTATCAGTATTGAATCTATCAGACAGAATTGGCTGCAGAAAAATGAAAATTGTTGCAGCCTGTAATAATAGCACAAGCAAAGCATATAGTTTGCATAATAGAAAAATTGCAATTGTTAAGCGTGTTGTTTTTAGTTTCTCTAGTGCGATGTCGACTTCCGAGTCAAGGTACCGCTTTATATCCAGCTGCGCTCGCATACCGTATAGCTTCCATACTAAGTGTCCGGCGTGAAGTAATGCTGCCTGTATCATCAAAATAAACCCAATGTACGGATATATGTGCACGTAAAAACAGGGTTTTTTCAGAAAAAATGTGAAGTCAACACATGGTGTACTTGGGCCCGAAAAATAGCAGGCATCAGTAAAATATTTAACAGTTGCTGTATTTGTATGTTCAGGAGGTACTTTACACGAAATAGAATCGCCAAGTTTTTGACTTGCCAGAATGATAGATGCACAAATTGCTACAAAGGGTACTGTAACACCGTGTAAAAGCTTGTCAAACCAATCTACAGCAGAATTGTTAAATTTGACCCAACTCCGCAGAAGGCTAACTAAACTATGAGCAAAGAACATGGCGAATGAAATGAAATGAGCCATCGCGCAATCAGTTTTATACTACGGATCACGTGCCGTACACATGCTGTAACTGGAAATTGCCGGTTGATGAATGGTGACTATATAAGGTGATCTTACTCGAGCAACATCAATCATGAGTAGTTGCGATATATGTGGCCGCCGTTTTTCTCTTGTTGGCAATCTCAATGTTCATGTACGTGAAGTGCATCTGAATGAAAAGAAGTACGAATGTAGCATTTGTGGAAAACCGTTCAAAAGAAAACACAACCGAAATGAACATGAATTGTGTCATATTGGTGTGCGGTCAGCAAATGCTGCAGAGAAGAAAGTCGGCTGCAGGCAGTTTTTTGTGGAAAAACAACTGCACCATTTCAAAAACATTCAGTGCATCTCATTAAAACAGGAAGGATTGTTTTATGATATGTGGACCATGTACAAGAATATTAAGGATGAACTCAAGGACGTTTTATCCGAACGACTTCAAACGCTTGGAAGCTTTAAATTCAATCTCATTCTACATGTTATTTTCGAAAAAGATGTTAACCCGGAAGATACAATCACTTGCTACTTTCACAGTTCAGCAAGACTAGTTACGCTGAAAAGGCAGATACATGCTGCAATTCTTGAAGCTTACAAGATTATGGGCAGGAAAATTGAAGAATTTATTGAAAACGGTAGCGGATGGATAGTGCAGATCCTTCAAGGATTGGACATACACATCATTAAGTATGAACCAATTCAAGGGCGCACTTACGTGCCATTGCCGCGTTGTTTGCAAAATAAACACGCTGTAGTCAACATTAAAAACACAGATGATAAATGTTTTCTTTGGTGCGTGCTGGCAGCACTTCATCCGACAACCTCAAATGCTCAACGCGTATCGAAATATAGACAGTTTGAAAACACTATGAATATGGGAGATTTAAAATTTCCCATTTCAGTTGAAGACATACCTACCTTTGAGATGCTCAACAACCTGTCAATTAACGTATATCGCTATGATGATGATGATGGACTCTGTATCGCATACATTTCGGAAAACAAAACAACTACTTTCACTATAAGCTTACTCCTTCTTTATAATCAACATTACTGTTGGATTAAAGACCCGGAAAGGTTTTTTAGCAAGCAGAAGTCACACAAACACAGGCTTCATCAGTGTCGGTTTTGCTTATGTTTATTTTATTCTAAGGTGAAACTAGATAAACACATGAAACTATGTGCTAATCCTGAGAAACAGTGCATCGAACTACCTGGAGAAGACGAAAAATGGTTGCAGTTTACAAATGTTCACAAAATGCAGCGACTAGCTTACGTCATTTATGCAGATTTCGAATGTATTCTAGAGAAAGTGGCCCACTGTGTGCCCAGTCCTAACGTTTCGTTTACAGCGATGTATCAGAAGCACACACCTTGCAGCTATTGTATTAGCGAAGTATTTGGATGCTGCTTTGATAATGTTCGCTTAGGGGGAGTGCATCTATACAGAGGAAAGGATTGTGTGATAGATTTTTTCAACAAAGTGATATCGTGGGCCGAAAACTATCAATCTATATATGACAGATATTCCGTACCTGTCCTCAATGGAGAAGAACGAATACATTTCAGTAACGCAGTTAAATGCTCAATTTGCAAAGATAATTTATCGGATGAACGTGTTCTTGATCATTGCCATTTCTGCGACAGATATAGAGGTGCTGCACATAACGAATGCAACTTGCAATTCAGGCGTACACGCGACGTCGCAGTGGTGCTGCACAATTTGCGACGTTATGACGGACACATATTAATGGAACATTTAGGAACCATTATGGAAACTATGAACGCAACGGTGTCTCTTATTCCTAAGGGTTATGATGACTTCATATCATTTGCACTACATTTCAAGCGAGACGACGGCGTTAAATGGAAGCTTAAGTTTGTTGACAGCTTTGAATTTATGAACACATCTTTGGAAAAACTTGTAGCATCTCTTATTGAAAAGGGTGTGGAAAACTTCAAGTTTACGTGCGAGCAGCTGAAGACCAATCTGGTGTTGCGAAAAGGTGTGTACCCCTATGACTACATGGATAGCTGGGAAAAGTTTAGTGAAGGACAATTGCCGTCAAAGGAACAATTTTATAACTCTCTGACTGGAGAACACATTAGTGATAGTGACTATCAGTTTGCTCAAGAAATTTGGAATGAATTTCAACTCACAAATATCGGCGAATACCACGACCTTTACTTGAAAACAGACGTCCTATTGCTTGCAGATATTTTTGAAAACTTTAGACGTTTTTGTTTGTATAATTACGAGCTGGATCCTGCACACTACTACACAACTCCGTCATTTACATGGGACGCATGCCTGAAACACACACAAGTCATAATTGAACGTATATTGGATCCAGATATGTATATTTTTATTGAATCAGGCATACGCGGCGGGGTATCAATGATATCTAATCGGTATGCAAGGGCAAACAACCAGCTTGTAGAGGATTATTCACCTGAGATAGCAACATCTTATATTATTTATTTGGATGCTAATAATCTGTATGGATGGGCAATGTCCCAACACTTGCCTTTAAGTGGCTTTCGATGGCTTGAAAAGTCTGAAATAGACTGCTTAGACCTTGACAATATAGCTTCGAATATTGGTTACATTTTGGAGGTGAATCTACATTATCCTTCTGAATTGCATGAGCTACACAATGATTACCCTTTGGCTGCAGAAAAAATAAAAATCTCTAACGACATGCTGTCACCATACTGTCTAGACATTCAGGACCTGCTGCAACTGACGGATGCTAATGCCACCAAACTTACTCCTAATCTTAGAGACAAAACCAACTATATAGTACACTACAAAATCCTGCAGCTATATATTAAGCTTGGGTTAAAATTAACCTATATTCACCGTGTTCTCGAATTTCGACAATCAAATTTCATGGCGGAATACGTTCAATTTAATACTGCAATGCGTCAGAAGGCAACAAGTAGTTTTGAAAAGGATTTATTTAAGCTTTTCAATAATGCAGTGTATGGTAAAACGCTTCAAAGTCCTCGGCGGTACATAAATATTAAGCTTGCGGCAAACGATAGAGCTTTGAGTAAGCTTGCCTCTAAGCATGAGTATTGTGGATTTAAATTGCTTGCCGACAAACTGGTTGCAGTTAAGTTGACACGAACGCGGGTAAAATTGAACCAACCGATATTTATTGGTTTCACCGTTTTGGAACTTTCAAAGCTGCTAATGTATAATTTTCACTATAACTACATCAAACAGAAGTATGGAGAAAATGCAATGCTGCTATTTACCGACACCGACAGTTTATGCTATCATGTTGCTACAGAAGATGTCTACGCAGACATGAAAATGGATAGCGATCTATTTGATTTCTCAGATTATCCTCCGAGTCATGAGTGTTTCAGTGAAGAAAACAAAAAGAAGCTAGGGTATATGAAAGATGAAATGTGTAGTGTACCAATTCTGGAATTTGTCGGTTTGCGTTCAAAAATGTACAGTTTGTTGGATAGAAACTACAAGGAAAAGAAAAGAGCTAAAGGAATCAAAAAAGGAGTGGTTGCCTCAAGTATGAAACATGGACTCTACAAAGATGTATTATTTAAAAAGTTGCGGACAAAGCATTCAATGAGATTTATTCGAACAGACGGGTGTTCAATCAATTCTGTGTTACAAAACAAATCAAGTTTGAGTTGCTATGATGATAAACGATATGTACTGTTGGATGGTTGTAATACGTGTGCTTACGGACATTGTGACATTATGGATTGCAGTAATTAATAAATCTTTTGCTATAAGTTAAGGCGTCCTTTCCGCAGCATTAGTATTTGCAGTTTTCTTTGAGAGGGGACAGTCGCTTCAAGGTAGGTTCCACCACATAGTCCCTCCATGTTTAACTGTGCTTAGGTTCTATTTTTAGATTCTGCATACTGAATCTATGTACAGTCTTAATGTAATACTGTATTTCGTTTAGATGGAAAAGTTTACCCTCGAAGTTCCGCTCAACAAAGTTCGATTTAGCAATCACTTTTGGGAAAAACATGGAGCACAGTCGCGTGCACCGTTGACGTCGACCTTTACGGAATGCAAGTCTACTGTCATGGAATTGATTGGACTCTGCTTGACATCTCCTGATGAAACTGTACAGAAAATTGGAGAGCCCAGATATATGCTTAAGAAAAAGTTCGATTTTACTGTGGGAATTCTTGAGGCTACTGCAGAAAATGTTAGTAGCATTCAAGTAATTTATGACTATAAAGATCATGTAATAGTTACTGCATACCCTAATAAATGACAGGATTAGATTTGCTAGCCAGCTTGGCATTCTCAGCAGCGCCACGTGAAGGCTTCCTGTCGCCGCTGCCTTTATTTTTTATTAAAAAGCATACATGTACTACAAATTGCATTACATGCCAAAAACAACTGATCTACGTTGAAAACACCAGTCAAAAACAAGTTTCCAGTATAAAACAGTCTAACAGTAACATTGCAGTGTTTCCAAGTAATTCCAGAAAACAATTCAGGTTCATAACATACCCTAAATCCACAGTCGGTGAGAAATTCATACAAACGTTCTAAATGAATTTGAGTTCCTAATGATTCCGATAGCACTGCGTTCTTTACTTCACAGGAAAGGACTTTCAGCCCAAGCGAGTTTGCATAGTTATTCAATGATGATACATCTTTAGCTCCAGTACACACAAAGCTTCCATTTGCAAACTGAAGAATTGTGCAATCGCATAGTTTTACAATAGCTCCACTAAACCGATGGGGGTTGTAGTTAGAAAATGCTTCCAGATTTACTTTACCGCTTAGCTTGCCACACATTACAATGTTTACAATCCGCATGTTTTACACAACTCTGGCACGCTGCAGATGGTTCACAACACACCCTAATTCGGTCGACAAACTGTTTTACAATAGCATCATTTTTATCGGAACGCTTTCTTAAATAGTCTACAATGGTATCCATGGAAACGCCTCTACACCTTTGAATCAAAAAATAAATACAATACTCACCACATACAGCAGTATCAAAGTCTTGCAAACAATATGGATTAACACGGTCAATGTTGTACATGTCAACAAATGGTTTCAGTGGTTCCAAGCCGTAGCTATCAAAGTAGTCGGTGTGCTGATCAAAATACATTGCCACCCAGTGCTGTCCTGGTTGATCAGAAGGATCGGTGTTTACAACTATACAGCAGGGTACCTTTGTAATTTGGGGTAACAAATCACTCGCAAATACACCAGCAAACTTTAATCTAGCAATTGGGTCCTTTCTGATAGTCTTTTCTATTTCAAACGTATTCATAATACAGTAAAAGTTGATCCTTTAAAGTTTGCAATTCGCTATTTATTTTAAAATTATTAATTTTGTCATTTGCAGAAACTAGTCTACGACTTTCATCATAGCAATATTCCCAACATTGTTCCCATTCCACGTATGCACATTCTGTATTGTTTCTGACAGGTTTTGCAATTGTACAGAGATGTAAGCTGCAATCCGCCAAACGGTGATACAAATAATTAGCTTCTTTCTTGTCCATGACAACGACTTGGTCTTGATACGTAATTGTCAACTGCTCGCCAGTCTCATTGACCATTACGCAGTTTGTAACAACAAACAGTGGCAAAATGAGTGCCAACATTTTGATAGTATTGTTAATTGAGCCAACAGCCTTTATATTGAGTAGTCAAAAAATGGCGTCCGATTATAATCGATTGAAATTAAATTATCAAATTCACCATAGACTAAAATTTCGACACCTTGAGGATATGTTGTAGAACTGAGCGGTTCTTTCAAGAGCATATGTAAAGACAAATCACCTTCACGAATAAGCTCCATTGCACCGCCATCTATGCTGTCTGGTGTGAGGTCAAACACAAACACAGTATACCCTTCACTGTAGTTTGCATAATTTATATCCAACCCTCTATCTGAGTTTGCAACATTACATCCATCATACAGAGACATGAATGGAAATGTATATCCATATTCTCTCCAGTTCATTTTCAGAGGGTGTTTTGGAACGTATTCGTCACCGCATTTTAGTGAAATTTCAGCAAGATTGCAGTGTTCAAATTTGAATGGATTTTTCGTATAGCTGCCATTAAACGCCTCCGATTTAACCATAACCATAACCACACGACGGGGGAGTTGGCCAGAAAAAATTGAATTTTCAATTATCGTTTGAGATTGAGGAGCTAGGTGACGAGTAACCATTTTTGTTCTTCTAATAGGATACTTTGCTGGTTTACTACGCAAAACATTTTCAATTGCTAAACTTAGCGATTCTTGAGGTTTCACTTTCCATACATACCATCTCAGATCATCAATGTGTAGTTTGAAGTCTGTACCATCTGATAATAGCACAAATTTGTCTGAATTGCGGTGCAGCTCAAGTGCAATATCAATATCACTAAGCATGTACCTGTCCTGTTTAAACAAATCTAAATACAAAGGTGCTACCAGTTCCACTCCATGGTTCTTTGCAAACGGCTTACCGCGCTCCAGGTTAGCTTTACTGCTTAAGTCTTCAAACTTATTAGCATTGTCTGCATGGAACATTGACATTTGAAGATGAGTTTTCTTTGCTTCTTTGCCAAAATTAAGCAATGTTTCAAGATACGCTTTGAAAGCATACATAGGACCTGTGTTTTCAACCTCCTTGTCACTAATTTTAACAATTATACGTTCAAACAAAGTTGCCGCAATCATATTGATTGGTGCAACGTTAACTTTGCTTGTGTCAGGATTGATACCCTTAGGAGTTGTCGGATGTCCAACTTGCGTGCCGTCATTTTTGGTAATTTTAATTCTCAGATACAAGTAGTTTTTGTTTAAATCAAGCATGTAAACGTCTTTCGGAATAACAAATCTGTACGGTCCAGCATCTGTAATCGGGTTTTGAGGAAAATACTCCGCCCAGTGACCAGTTTCAATAGACACTTGAGTTGGAGGAAGAGAGAATAAATCAAGTTCACTTTTGAACCCAGGATAAGACTGAGAATCTACCTGCTTAGCCATGATTAAAAATGTCGGTTATTTTTCGTCGCTTCTTCAGCCTTTTTATGCCTTTTCTAATCGGTCTGCAACCCAAACCTTCACCTTGTTGCTGCAATTTATCTCCCACTGTGCTCAATGTTCTGCCTATAGCTTGTCGACCTCGTTTACGCAGTGACGTTTTTACATCTTGCCCATGGTTTAAGTAATCTCTTGCCACTTCCCCACCAGTTCTGAGTGCCTCTTTGCCGACGTGAATACCTACCTTTTTTACAGTGGGCCAAATCGCACGGAAAAGCCCTTTAAATAGACTGCCAATACCATCGCCGCGTTGGTAAGGCATACCCGAATATGCAGGAAGGGCACCACCCTGTTGTAAAAGCGCACCTTCCCATGTTTTGACAGACTCTGGATAATAATACGACCTCATATTCTAGGTTTTCTAAAGTGCAATTTCGCAACAATTTTACCATAAGCAAATTTAACTGGTTTTCCAGAATCGTTGTTTATATTGATTTCAACAGAATCGAACTCCTTCTTGAGTACTGCTATGTAGTGAGGGTTTTGATACTCTTTGTCTATGATTTGACCATATTGACCTGCAGTGTTTACTATGCGCAATAATGGAGCGATTGTATTTCCAATGATTTGAGGTGCAACCAGATCACAATATACATACATTGAGTAAAATCCAGCTCGCATATCTGTGTCGTTGTCTGCGATAATTGTGTGATCAGTTACAGCCTTTTGTTTTGCAATACCGTCCCAATCACTTATGTCAGCACGGTCCACCTCAGGTTGAGAGCTTAGACGCTCCGTGTTATAACCTAGTATGTACGCAAGTCTTTTGCTGAGTTTTAAGCTGCTAAAATTTGGGTGTTCAGTGTTTTCTGGATTTTCATAAACCTTAAATACTGTGCGTTGTCTGTGAGTATCATACGTTATTTTTAGTTCAGCGGTTTCTCCATTATCATTTTTCATATGTGCAACAGTATAGTTTATTGCCTCACAAAGTTCGTGTATATTTTCATAATGTTCAGCTGGCAACGTCTTTGTTTTACTGCTTCCGTTTGAAAAAGTTACTTCAATTGTTGCATCAGCATCTGATCCAAAATTGTGCCAGGTCACTGGGTACATAAATTCAACTAGTGCCACTTCCCACTCACCGTCAAGGTCAATGCGGTGTGGCAGCTTCACTCTAAAGTTGTATAATTTGTTACCGGCAAAATCATTTGTGTTACTAGGAAGTTGAAGGTAAAAATCCGTCATTTTGCTGAACCCAACTGTTAAACTTTTCAGGATAACCTAGCCACTTTACAAAGTATTCTGTTTTGCCACGACGTTTTCTAGTTTTTATGATTTTTTCAATCCAATAAGAATCCGGTTCAGTAACTTCTTGTAACTCTTCCTCGTAGAACCGACCAACCAAATTTTCATTTTTTAAATCTGATAAATGATACATTGGTGGAAATACGTTTGTGGTGACTTTGGTGATTTTGAAGATTTCTTCAGACCAGTTTGGTAAGTAGCCTTTATCAAAAAGTCCTTTTGCTTTGCTAATTCGCACGACGTCACCTACCTTTAGCTTAGCTTTTGTTGTTCCTGGTATTGTCTGGCTGTATAAGTTGTTAAACACAATGTTTACGTTTTCTGGACAAGACGCTTCTTCTGGAGACATTTTTATACTTCTGTGTGTATTTTCATTATAACCGTCAACCAATTTTTGTAACTGGTCCAGGTATCTATAGCTTCTACTGTATGTAAAAAATTTCCAGAGTTTAGTCTTGATGGTTCGATTAAACCGTTCTACAACGCTACACTTAAAGCCTGCATTTGTGCATGTATAAAATGAGATGTTGTTGTTTTGTAATAAGCTTTGAAATGATTTATTGAGAAATTCCTTTCCTTGGTCAGACTGCAGTTTTTCCGGTGTTCGGCCTGACGCAAGGATAGTTTCAAATGCTTCAATAACATTTGCTGCCGATTTCGATTTCACTGGTACAACCCAAGCAAATTTTGAAAATACATCTATACATGTAAGCAGAAATGTATAACCATCATTCTCTTTGGCAATCCTTGTCATGTCCGCTAAATCAATTTGCCACAGCTTATCGATACCGTCAACAAAATATTGCCTTCTTTTGTATTTACGTCTGATTGGTTTATGCACAGTGTACGTATACTGTTTCTTTAACCATTGTCTTACTTTTGATAACGTTGTTTCTGGATGTTTCGCTTTTACATGTTTGTATAGTTTGAAGGCATGAGAAAACGCTACTGGACTAGTAGCAGTATAATAAGCCTGTTTTAGTGCATCTTCCATCCAAGCAGCTGTAATGCTGTTGAAAGTCCTGATCCAGTTTGTTTACGTGATCGCCTCTTTCTGTTTGTTGGAAAATACTCAACGTCCAACCACCGTTTTTTGTTGCCAATATATTCGCGTGGAGTGTTGCTGTCACGTAATGCTTTAGCAAATAGTTCTGCTCCTACCGGAGGATTTGTGGATCTGTTGCGTGTAAAATCGTGTATCAAATCATAAATCTTTGAACCTGTCGCAATTTGTCCTAAATATTCAATCTCACCCTTTTCATTAATTTTAAGGTCTGGAATAGTTTTCACGTGATCCAACAACGTAGATGCTTTCCGCTGAAGACTTTTTGGTAAACTTTCCACAATTATATTATCACCATCATTGGTTTTATTTTCTTGAGTTTGCTGCTGTTGCTGCTGCTGCTTCTGCTTCAATTTGATATCTACCACAGGTTTACTTTGCAGTATTCTTTTTCTATAATTGTTTTGTCTAAATAATGCAAGCTTTACATCGTTAGGTAATTTAGTTTTCTTTATTTTCTTTACTTCATGATCAATATCATTTGAATGCTCTTGGAAAATATCAGGACGCACCAGTACTGAATATTCCATTATTTATTAAATATCTTGTCTGCAATTAGTCCACCAACTACACCTAATATAGGACCTAACAGTGCAGGAATAAAGCCACCACTCTGTACAACCAGTTTGTGCTTCTTTTTCAAATCCTTTTGGTTTCGGATTTGTCTTAGCCGCTTTTTATATTTTTTCAACTTGTTGTGATCTTTTGCATTTAGCTTCACTTTTCCGCTTAAAACGTTCTCAACACAGTCACAAATGGTTTTTATTAGCTCACCATTTGCAGATCTTAACAGAGTTTTCCTGACTTTAGGTGTGCACTTGCACAGTACACTAAGGTAGTCTATGTTCTTTTCAAATCTTTCAGCCATTTTGTATCAGCCATCTAGGTTCGCATTCTTTTTATAGACTTTTTATTTTGTATACGCCATTTAGCTCGTCTGGGAAAATTTTAGTTCGTAGTCGAAATTCTTCAGGAGTGTTTTGATCCAAATCGATGAGCAAATATCCATGTGGAGGAGTAGTTGCATGTGCAAATGCATCAAGAAACGCATTCACTTTACCAGGAAACATTTGCTTGCCTAAGTTTAATGGTGTCAGCTTATCCGCGGGGTTTTTCATCAAGACAATGTACTGACTATTTATTCTGCTAGTACGACTTTTTTCGTAGAATAAGTTTTGTGTTATATGTATTACACTGCATGACCAGTGATGACACCCTTTAGTAAATAATTCTGTCAGCTTTGTATCTTTATTCATTTCTGACATGAGGTCGTCCAAGATTAAAAGTTTAGGCGTGTTATCTTCTTTCAGTTGGTTCATGTCTGGAATACCTTTCTGGAATTCGACTTGTTCTTCTATATTATCATACGCACTCTGCCATTCTGAGTAGCACCAAATAATTCTTTTCGGCGGGGGTTTAATTAGTTCTTTTCCGTACTTTATAAGTTTAATGACAAATGTTGTTTTTCCTGCCTTTGTAGGTGCTGCAATTATACACGTGAAAGGATGTTGAAACATTAAGAAGGGTGTATACATTACACTTAAATTATTTGGAGTTTTAAACTTATACCTACTACGAATTTTATCTAATGCGTATTCCATAATTACACTGATACAGAAATCGCTTCTTTTATTAATTACAAGGTTAATTAAACATTATCTTTAAGAATTTCGTCTCTAATTTTCATTAAAATCATTCCAAGTTTGTTCTGACCCGGCCATTTTGCAATATTGTTTATTTCTGGTTCACACATATCAAGACCACACGCCCAAAAGGTATCGTATCTAGACGCTTCCGCAATGATATCATTCCCAGTGTCTATTAACAGCTTTTCAATGTCAGGATTTTGCCGAATCTTTTCTCTTACAGCAGTTTCCATTGTTTTTTGACACAGTTTTAGCCACTCATCTTCATTGTATCCACTTATATTTTGTCCGTGCTGTTTCGCAGCAGAAGGTGACCAGGTAGCCACGATGCGCCAGTAGTTGTTCCAGTCACCAAAACATTTAGCCTTTTCAGCTTGATAGTATTGCTCCACATTGCGAAACACTATGCCGCACATTGTAAATCCGGCTCGATGAAAGTTGCTAAATGGGTGCCATCCAGACGTGAAAAATGTAACCCATTTGCCATCCAACGATTTTAGCCTAACAACGTATTTAGGCTGCTGAGTGTCCTTCGAATGCTGTGTTTTGACGTGCTTACGTTTTTCCCTAAGACTATTGAGTTGCTCGTCGCACACCCCACACTTGAAACCCATATTAAATAAATGAATCAACAATACTGGTTACCCTTTATATAGTGCTTCGTAAAAGCTAAATATTAGCTAACGTAATGTTGTTTTGAGCGTCTAAACTTCATAGATTTGTAGTAATCCTTCTCGCGAAATGTGAATGTGTCCGATACGACCAAACATAACTTCCTTAGGACCTACTAAACACAATTGTAGGTTCAATATTTCGGCAATAAACGGGCACATTAAATCATTAGTTTCAGCCATTACGCATGACGCTTCCCCGTTCAAGCATGACCATATGAAAAGTTGTATTTTATTAAACTGTTTAAGAGAATAGACCAATCTGGTATTTTCTTGTACAATACCTATTTGCCCATCTGGTAAAAGCTCCACAACAGTCGGAGCAAATGAAGCATTGACTGCAGTAGTTTTCGCTTGCTTCATTTCTTGTATGCTTTCTTTTGTAACGGTGGTGTGACATTTGCAGTTGATGGCAATAGGTATCGATATTGTAGTGACAAGTAGAATTGTAAACATGGCATAAAATATGTACACATGCTTTTGTGCAGGCTTATCCATTTTTAATCTTCCAGTGACTTGATGTATGTGACGTATATGCTTACGTGCTTTTTATTGTTCAGCATGTGTGCAACAGCTTCCTTCGGAAAATGCTCAATATCCATCATACCAATAGTGATAAGATCGGGTGTACCATAATTTATAATCATTGAGACTTTTTGTTTACCATGCAGAATTTGCGATATTCTAGTTTGCCAGAAATTTGTACTCATATCACTGTAATCGTCATACTGCATCCACAGTATTCCATATCGCTCATCAAAGAACAGGTAATCTGCATCCATTGTTACAGCTTCAGTGCATAACTGTGTATTCTTCTGCTTTTTATTGATTTTGAATTTCATTTGATTCTATTCGATCTTAGCTTTTACTCGTGACGTTGTGCATGATGACTGAAACATGGACATATGCTGGTACATTTGGTTATTTTGTACTTAATCTGTTTGCTTAAACTTTGGTTTGATTACTGTGTCAAAATCCGTAGGTGCTTTTGATGAGTTATGCTTCTACGTTCACACCTCTATCACGTGACTGCTTACGTCAGTCCTCATTACTTTGCTGGTTCGATTGCTGTGCCAAAAGCGGCAAAAATCTAACTACTTGCGTCGAAATAGGGAATCGAAAAAGTGTCGATTATAATTCTGCGCCAAAAAAATCGAAACTGGTGTAAGATACCGGGTAACATTTGCATAGTTTTAAAACTCTAAACAGATACTGTATCACTGTAAAATTAGAATTTTGAATTAGGTCTTCAAAAAATTTTAATTAATTTGTGAAGATAGCGAACTGCCGAAGTCGCTAAATTCGGTCCCTATTGGTGACCAAAAATGAGGGTCATTAAGTTTTGTTTAGATGTAGATTATAAAAAACTAGAAGTCCTAACTAAAAATTCTAATTCCACAGTAGCACAGTTTACATGTATAAAGGTTTGAAACAATACCCAATGTTGCTTGGAATCCTTTGCCAGTGTAGATTTTTTTGGCGCAGAAATTAAATTTTTTCTGTAAAATTGTGACAACTGTTGATTTTTAGAGAGAGGCATATAACGACCAGGCTATATTGCAAAACTGCATATTTTTGCACTTCAACATATATTTAGTCTTTATATTTTACTATATTTATACGAAATACTATATATAATAAGTACTTTACTAAATTACTAAAACTTGAAGTTGACTTGCGAAAATTTGCCTCAGTTGGCTGCAAAACTCTCGTACTCTCTCATATTCAAATTGCACACAATTTATGGCTCGAAATTGCGAAGAACTGAACGAAACAACTCAAATTTTGAACTTGATATGCACGACATATGTGGTTAGTTTATGTGCGAAAATGAACGAAATCCATGATCTAAAAATTTTTCATCATGGACTCCCCTTAGCTGCTAGCTCAAAGGTCGGATAAGCAAAAATGTTCATTTCGGTGACCTTTTTCCATTTATGTTAACCAATCAGATGTATTTCATGTAGGCATCTAGTACTACGTACCCTTAATTAGTCCTCTTGTTTATGGAAGTAGTATTATCACTGTGCTAATTATTTATCCCTCCTTCTCTTTTATAACGAACTGAGAGAATAGTGGCAAAAACCAAAGATTTTTATTTTTCGCCTAAAAATTCGGGACTGGTCCCAGAATGTTAAAATGCACTATATTAGGAAAGTTTCATCAACTTTCTTCATAAAAATTGTAGCCTGTAAGGTTACATTTACACAAAGCGATACCAGCACCTTAAAGAGCTCCCTGCTTTGCTTTGCTGGTAGTCATCAGAAGGCCAATCATGAAATTGACCAGACATTTTTATGCTAAATTTACCAAAATATTGCACTTTTTCAAAATTTGGAAACTGTGTTTGAAGGCACTGTAAGGCAAAATGATCCCACAAAATCCCACTGATCCCACATGGGATGAGTTTTCAATCCCATCCCATCCCATGGGATCTCATGGGATCCCATGGAATCCCATCCCAGATGCCAACACTGAATAAGAGTATAAGAACTCTAGTGAAATCCCTATTGTAAGCAAATTGTGTATTGTGCCAAAGACCTCATGAGATTTCTTTCAGTTCAAGGGGGGGGGGGGGCTTGAAGGCTGTCCTGCATTCAACGAATGTGTTTCAAGCTTTCAGTAATGGTAGTTGGTGCTAAATACAGCTGTGTGCAAATTTTTAGGAACCAAATGCTAGGCTTACACTTACACAGCCAGACTGCTAGATTGCTGGACTTACACAACAGGGATAAGTACATAAGCGGTGTCATTTGTCATTCACTAACGGTTGAATAAAATGGTTTAATGCTGATTTGTTTTGATTATCAATCCTGTGTGAAGTATCTCATTTGCAAAGTATTTCTACAAATTTGTCAAAGTTATGATAAGCAAATTCACAAAGCAAACATTGAGCAATGGGTACTAATCAAATAAATACCTGCTGATGGACTACTATTGAATAAAAGATTAGGTTGTGGTTGCAATGCTTAAGGAGATTAAATTTACACGTTATCAGCTGACACTGCTCGTAACTTGTTATTTATACACCTATATTTTTGGAGTTGGCAACCATTTGTATTTCATTTTTGGCTTTCTTGAGCCCACTTGGGCTTGTGGAACTGACACCGACTTTGGTAACAACTGTAGCCTGCTGGAAAGCTGTCGAGAAAATATCACATTTAATTCTGTGTTTCATTCTGCCTCAATTGATTTTGGGATTTATTGCGAAAAAGCTTTCATTAAGCCCCTGATCAATTCATTACAGCTGATCAGTTTACTGCCTGGTTCAGTTGTCTGCGGATTCCTGTCGGATAGCTTTGGCAGAAAGAAAATTTCATTCGTATGCTATGCAGGTAGATTAGTGTTACAAAATGTAATGTGGCGTGATATATACGGTGCTATGAACTGAAAAGTATTTGCTATGGTTATACGTGTGTTTGAGGGGTTGAGGACATTAACCCTTTCCCCAGACCTGAAGCTCGACAATCCTCATAAAATCCGTATTT
The DNA here is from genome assembly GCA_030248195.1 of Trissonchulus latispiculum. Classification (NCBI taxonomy): domain Eukaryota; kingdom Metazoa; phylum Nematoda; class Enoplea; order Enoplida; family Ironidae; genus Trissonchulus; species Trissonchulus latispiculum. Next base: position 6,365 of record JASAND010030450.1, on the reverse strand, counting down.
TCCTGTTTCTGGGCAAAACGTCGGCTTTTTGCCGACCTTCGCCCAACCTCCAAATTTCGCCTCCTGTACATGTCTAGCTAGGTTGCTCACATTCTCGATAAAGAACGCAAATCCAGTTAATGCATGTAGTATTTATTCGTAATTTTAAGTTATTTCTGTTACCTTTTGCAATGGTTGAGACTCGGCCTTGAACCCAGATTTTCACACCACTAGTAGGGCTCTGACAGGGAATAGAATTCAATGAAACATCAACGGGACACATGTCAAGAAACAGGCAGGCTCAACGAAGTAACTAATAATAGCGAGCTGCCCCGGTGTTGTTACTAGAGATGAGCACGGGCCGGATTTTTTCGGCACGGCCCAGCGCTTTCGGTGCGACCCGACCCGGCCCGCCAAAAGAATTCTTTCAAAATTTTGCTAACAATGTTATTTAAAAGGCTTCAATGCATGATGGGGAGGCTAAATTATGCTATGAAATGTTAAAATAACCAGAATCAGTAAATGTGTAGCTAATTTTAGTGATTTTACAACATTTTCTAGAGTTGGTCCGGCCCGTTTCGGCCCGCTCCGGCCCGCAGTTAAAAATTTCTCGGCCCAGCCCGGCGCGGCCCGCTAACCAACGGAGGTCGGCCCGGCCCGGCTCGCGGACCGGCCGGGCCGACGGGCCGAAATGCTCATCTCTAGTTGCTGCTTAACTAACTACAGATGGGTCAACTACAGATGGGTTAAATAGACAAGTGCAAGGAATCATGACCATGAGTCATCACAAAACCTTTAAGAGATCGATCAATTTTTAATTTTAATTGTCTTAAAATTGTCTTAATTTAAGTTAATCCATCTTTTTTGTGACAGGTGCCATTGCCAGCTCCCTAGTTTCCAGTTTTGCAACATCATGGCAGTTTATGGCTGCATTTCGTTGCTTATGCGGACTTTGCATGGGAGGCTACATAGTGAGCCTCAAAACCTTAATAGTGGAAGAGATAGCGCCTGAGCATCGTGTATTCATGCGAACTGTGATCAACTTCTATGGTGGAGGCAGAGTAGTGTTTGCGATCTGTGCCTATGCCACAAGACATTGGCAGAAGTTACTCTGGGTCATTGATGGTATATCAGTTCCAATACTGTTCGCGATTGCATTTGTGGCACAAGAATCACCAAGGTATACAGTGAGACGACAAACAACGCGCATAGAATCTGGCTCGCAGTTTACTGTGGCGATTCCACTGTGTTACTCTTACCTTTTCCTTTACCTTTCTACTTCACTCTTACTGTTGTTTGTTTACTCTACTTTACTGTACTACTATGCTTGTTAGCTATACTTTAAGCATTGTATAATGAATCACAACTATGAAACAATGGAAGCGCTGGGTGTGCCATCTGCTTTTTAAGCATATAATTAGCTATACCGGTGATTAATAGCACCAATAGGTTCTCACCTGGATTTGCTTCACATATTTCAAAAAGTCAAAGCAAGACAGGACTGTACAGCTACTTTACTTCTATTTTGTGCAATTTAATTTATTAATCTGCTTAAGTAACAATTAATTCATCACCTATTTTCTTTTAGATGGCTGGTACAGAAAGGCAGATACAGTGAAGCTGCAGCAGTCTTAAAGAAAATAGCAAAATTTGATGGCAAAACCATGGATGAAGCACAGCTAGAAAAGCTAAAGGCCGAAACTACAGAGCAAAAGAAGCAATACTTCTACAAGGACCTTTTTGCGACTCCGGAACTGAGGAAACGCACAGCATTGGTTTCATTCCTTTTCTTTTCGCTCGCTTGTCTTAGCTATGGAATGGACATAAAGACAGCCACATTAACAGACAATATATTTCTGAATGTTGGACTGATTGGACTTTGTATTGCTCTTGGAAAGCCGGCACTCTTTTTTGTAGATACCTTTGTACCGGGCTTCAATCGAAAACATTTGCACCAATTTTCGATGGGTGGATCCTTGATTTGTTTAATCCTGATTACAATATTGTCACAAATATCAGGAACGTATGCAGAAATTATGTTGACTGTCATAACATTGATTGGTAAGCTAACAGTAATAAAGTAAAGTATTATCGAAAGCTCGGCATGTAACGTGGATTCGATGCTTTAAACTTTTATTATTTTATTTACTGTTCTTATGAAAACTAAAACTAGCTTGAGAATTTACTTGCAACTGTTTATTCGGGCAAATAAGGCCAGCTTTGGCTTCGCGGTGAAACAGTATTTTTCAACGTAAGTATTTGTTTATAACGTGTAACACTTATTGCTTGTTAATGTTAGTCAGTACGAGGTCCAAATACTACCTAAGCATTTGCTTTTTCTTTTCAGGCATGGTTATAATCGAATGGGTCTGGGATTCCGTTTATTTGAGTGCAGTTGAGCAATTTCCGACCATTCTTAGAAGTCAGAGTCTTGGCTTCAGTGCTATCAGTGCCCGAATAGGATCATCGCTGGCTCCATTTGTAGTCTACTTATCACATTATTGGGAACCCGCCCCGCTGGTCATTTTCATTTTCCTTGGTATCCTGAACTTCAGTGGTTCTTTTCTGTTTTTTCAAGACTACAAAGGTCACGAGCTGCCGGACAATCTTAAACTGGAATCGACAAAATTGCCAGTTGAAATAGACATCAAAGAAGATCAAACTTAGGTTCCATGCAACAATTCGTTTCTTAAATTCTCACTTGATTTTATTCGAAGAGGAGCGCTTGTTTTTTGCTTAAATCTTTGCCTTCAAAGAGCATTTCTTACATATATTATAATTATATTAAAAGTATTAGGCACAGCGTTCACATTTGTTTTAGTTTACAATAGTTGATAATGTCCATTTCTGAGAATGTGATTGCAATTTTCGCCGCGGTACAGCCACTCTTCTGAAAACCATGTACGCTTTGCTGGAAATATGTGTAACATACAGTCTAACCTAAAACAAAGCAAAAAACGTCTTTAAAAACCAAAGTATTTGATTGAGAACTATTAATGTAACGAACCTGTAATCTTTCAGTGCACAGTGCGCCTTAAACTTAGGAGTGAGTCGATCAATTTGTCTCTGATCTTTCGGTGACTAGTGCCGCTTTCAAAGAACTACATTGTTTACTCCAACGACAATAGGATCTTTTCAGGTTAACCCCCAGGCCCAGATTCAGCAAAACTCCACCAAATGAGGTGAAATTTGGTATGGGTATGTTTTCGACTACGCTGAGTTCAAATATCGCATATTTTTCGATTTCGCGAAAATCGATTTTTTTCGATTCGCAAGGGGAACCGAAAAAGTTTTTGTCTTCGGTTTTGTTACAAAGTTGTATATAGAGGCTTTCGGGGTCGCAGCACGTGAATCTGAAGTCTGTTTTTCAATTTAGCGTTTCGTTACCTCGTTATAAGCTAAAGTTGTAAGCTAAAGGTATAACCCCTATACACAACTTTTTAACAAAATCGAAGACAAAAACTTTTCGGTTCCCCTTGGTCCCTCTTGCGAATCGAAAAAATAGAATTTCCTGAAATTGAAAAATTTGTGATAGTTGAACTCAGCGTAGGGAACAAGGCTGGTTGCCCTGGGCGAGACTGCAATAACCGTACGCCGGCTTGGCTTGGGGACTATGTTTTCTATCCGTAGTCTTCTTCTCTCCGCCTCTTGTCCGTTTGCGGTCTGCGGAGAGAAACACCTGACAGGCCTCACGAGTAGCCTAAACGGTGTCGAGCCCTCACCAAAAAACAGCGTAGTCGAAAGCGTACTTATACCAAATTTCATTTGGTCAGGTTTTGCGGAATCTGGGCCTGGGATGGGGTTATCCTGAAAAGATCCCGGTAATACAGACAAATATCAGCATTAATTATAGTTTCACTTTCACAAGTAACGTACACAACTGGTGTTTTATCTGTACTCTCGTTGAGGTATAAACAATGTAGCTCATAGGTTGCAGGAAGGTTTTATCGTTCTCTTCCTGCTTCTTTGGGTTGTTGCTTGTCTGCCATAGATGGGAGATCGGAAGTACAAAAAATTATATTAAAATGGGTACAACCAAACGAGTGCACACCACCAGGCACCCGGCAAAATCGGGCCCATTTGTCCCAGTTGTCTCAATAAAACAAGTTGGCGGATCGGGCACGGGCCTGGCCTGGCAGCATATTTCTAATCTGTGTAACTGGAATACGCATTCGAAAATGTGTAGCGTAAATACGCAAGCGATTAGAAAGTGTGTACTTGGAATACGCAGCATACTTTTAGTGTTCCATTATATGCAATTATATGTTGCATATAGATACGTTACAAACAACATGGTAGTGGAAGTGGAGACATATTTTCATAAATGCTGCATGCGAGCACCTGCTATCCGAGACCCAGGGTCTCGGATGACTGGCTGGGTGTGCATTTGGGTCTCGCTTAGCTGGGCACACAGCATGTCCTCGGATGGTCGGCAATGTCCTAGGATAGCTGTCCTCGGATGAATGCATGCCCACCCTGCTATGCGAGGACCATCAACTTTTTTGTCTTTTAATTAGCTAATTAGTTAGGCTGAGCTTATGCTTAAAAAATGGCTTAGGCTTAGACGTGTAAAAGCTCGCTCTATTCTAAGCCTAACACGCTCTCGGTAAGCCTAGGCAATGCCGCGGAGGAACTCGCTTGGGGGGTTTACACACACACACACACGCACGCGCGCACGCGCACACACACACACACACACACACACACACACACACACACACACACACACACACACACACACACACACACACACACACACACACACACACACACACACACACACACACACACACACACACACACACACACACACACACACACACACACACACACACACACACACACACACACACACACACACACACACACACACACACACACACACACACACACACACACACACACACACACACACACACACACACACACACACACACACACACACACACACACACACACACACACACACACACACACACACACACACACACACACACACACACACACACACACACACACACACACACACACACACACACACACACACACACACACACACACACACACACACACACACACACACACACACACACACACACACACACACACACACACACACACACACACACACACACACACACACACACACACACATATATATATATATGTATAAACTGCACGACATATAATTGTATTGATGTTGTTGTAGAAAAAGATTTCAACACTGTTTTGACGTAAATTAAGGTGTTAACCTGTAAAACCAAAAATTTAAAATATGAAAATTGTTCCAATTTTATTGGCAACTGTTTGATTTAAATGTGTTCGAATGCATTCATGCAAAATCAAGCAAAATTTGTCCACGTTCCGTGAAAATTAGCATCACTAAACTATCCCCTTCAACCGAGGGGGAACAATCCCCTTCAACCCCACCCAATTTAAGTCAAAACAGTTTTTACATCTTTTTCTATAAAGACTATCAATACAATTATATGTCGTGCAGTTTTATTTTCTATATGCATGTCTCCACTACCATGTTTGTAACCCTACACCCTACCAGGCCCGACACAAAGCCCTAGCTCTTTGGCCCGTAGTCAGACCCAGGTGTTAGACTCGGCTCTAAGCCCAGACTCGATATACCCAGAGTCAACGGTGAACTCCGCAAGCAGTGAGCAGTGTGCCCAGCATGCTCGGTGAGCCCGGTATCTCAGGAAGCCTGACAGACACGGTAGGCCTGACTAAACCGAGGAAGCTCGGCCCGAGCCCTGCCCTGGGCCCGAAACCCGTTACACAATCCAGGAACAACTCTAGTCGTAACTATCGAAAATATAGCTTATTTAAAAACACCTCTGACTCTCCAAAATTTTTGCTTCAAATTCACTTCCGTGAAAATTCTGCAGCCTGCAGCACAGCTCAGAGGGCAGAGCTATGGTGAGCCTGAGCTGCTATTAAATGATATACTACTTTTCTTTTTCAAACTTGTACAAGGTTTTCTACTTGTACCTTTGGAATTGCTAAAGAGTGAAAGATAAATATGAAGCACCCCAACATTATATGAACAGCAGAGACAAGCCCATACAGTTCCCATCTTTGATAATAAACAGCATGACTGCCCATACTCCAGCTAACAATCAAACAGATCCCGATGGCTTGAATGCCAGCGAAGTTATATCTACAAAAATGTGTAGTTTCTGGAACAACTATACAGTAAGTAGTATAAAGCACAATATTTTCATGCAACTCGCAAATTATATTTTTCCAGTTAAATAGCATAAAACGCACAAATTGTTTATATTTACAACCTTTGTGTTTCTAGTTTAATCACCTGTAATTGATTATTCGTATTTTTCACCTTTTATTACGAAGTCTACCTGTCTCTATTCAAAATT